>JAJNOH010000060.1:0-178527 GCA_022376275.1 Xylariomycetidae sp. FL2044 | reverse complement strand
ATAATTAATATAATAAAAACCTTATTTTTTAAAAGTTTTATAATAAAATAAAAACTATAAATATTATTTATAAAAAGATTTTTATTAAAGCTTATTAATTTATTAATAAAATTAAATAATTTTATATTTTTTTATTAAGCTTTTAATATTTTAGTTAATAATTTATAAAACGTTTATAATTAAAATATTATTTTTTAAATAGCTATTAAAATTATTAATAATATAATTAATTTAAATAAATTTATTTTAACCCTTTTTATTTTTAATATTTATTTAAAAGTAATAAATAAATCTCCCTTTTTTTTAATTTATTAACGAATAATTATTATAAAAAAGGCTATAAAAACATTTAAAACGCATTAAATAAAGCGTTATATTAAAAATACTTTAAATATATAAAATAAACTAAATATTTTTTAATTTTATTATTATTTATTAATTGCAAAGTTTACGTTTATTATAAAAAAGATAATTAAATAAGGTTTTTCAAGCTTATTTTTATTAATAAATATAATATTATAATTAATATTAATATTTATATTATTAAATTTAAATTTATAATTATTAAACCTTTTTTTTATAATATTAATAATTTTAATAACGAATTAATATTTTTTTAAAGTTATAAAATATAAATAAAATTATAAATAAAAAAAAAAAAATAATATATATACCTTTAAAATAATTATAACCTTTATTAAATAAAGTTAAAATCGTTTAAAAAGGTTAAAAATAAACTTAAAATTTTTTATAAAGCTATTTTTTAATAGATTTTTATGTAATTTTTCCTTTTTAATAAAAAAAAGTCGTTTTTATAATAAAAAAAAGTAACGTAATTAAAAGCTTTTATATAAGCTTTATATTAAAGGTAAAATTATAATTTTTAGCGCTTTTTTTAAAGCTTTTAATTAATTAAAGATTTAAAATTTAATAAATAATAAAGTTTTTAAATTTAAATAATATAATTATATTATTTATAATAATATATATATTTTTAAATTATAATTTATTTAAAAAAAATAAAATATAACTAATAATTTATATAAAAGATTTTGCTTAGTTATTTAAAAATATAATAATAATAATATAAAAAAGATTTTAATATAATTATTAATTATTTAATATATATTATAATAATTTAAATTAACGTTAACTTTTTTTTTTATAATGTTTTATTATTATTATTTTATATAATAAAAATATTATATAAGCTTATTTTTAATTATAATTTTTTTTATACGTAAAATTTATATTTAGCTTTTTAAAGAAATTATTTATAAATATTTAATTAATATAATTTTTAAAATGTTTAAAATATTATATAAAATTTTTAAATCCGGTTTTTATTAATAAATAATTTATTTTAGCTATTATTATAACGTTTTAAAAATAACGATTTTAATATTTAATTTTTGCCTTTTTTTATAAACTTTAAATAGCTTATCTAAAATTATTTTATTATTATTAATATATAAATAAACGATATTTTTTATTTTTATATTAAAAAGTTTAATGAAATAAAAGCTAATAAGCTATTTTTTAAAGCTAAAAATAAAATAATTTTAATTAAAAATAATTTTATCGTTTTTAATAATTATAAAATTATAATATAAAATTTAATTATTAAATTATAATAAAAAAATTAAAATAAAAAGCTTATAATTATTTTTATTTTAATTGAAAATAAAAAGCATTTATAAGTTTATAAATTAATAAAAGCCTATAATAATTATTTTATTATAATTTATTAATTAAAAGTTTTTTATATTTTATTTCGCGCTATTTAAATAATAGCTTTAAATAATTAAAATTATAATAATTTAAATAAGGTTTTAAAATAGTAAATAAATAATTTAAAATATAATTTATATTATATTAATATGAATTTTTTTAAAGCTGCTATTTACGTTTTTTTAAATAGCTTTTTTATAAATAATAAAAATTTAAATAATTAAATTAATTATATAATTTATTTAAATATAAAAATATATTAAAAAAATGCTTTTAAATTACGTGCTAATATTATATATTAATTTTTAATTAAATATAAATAAATTATATAAAATATACTTATTTTTAAAATATATAATATAATTTATAAATTTAATATAGCTTTTTATATTATTAAAATAATTAATTTTATTATAAACTTTTTTTAAGCTAATTATAAGGTTAATATTATTAAAATATTTATTATTATATATATAAACTTTTATTTTTTATATTAAAAATTATTAAATTTAATATTACGTTTAAAAAGCAATTAATAATTAATTTAATTATTTTTTATAACTTATATAAATTAAAAAAATTAATAAAATAAAATAAAGTTATAATAAAAATAATTTTATAAATGTAATAATAAAAAATAAAGCAAATAAATCTTTTAAACGTTTTATTTTTATTAATAAAGTAATAATTTATATTAAAAGAAATATTACACGCAAAAAAAAAAAAAAAAGATTTGCTAAAAAATTAAAATATTATAAATTCGAAACGTATAATTTTAAAAACTACTAAAATCGACCCTTTATATTTAATTTAAATAATAAATATAAAAAAAATAAACTTTAAATATTTTAAAGCTTAAAAAAAGATATTAAAGGATTTAAAAGCTAATTTAATATTTATTAATAAATAAACAATTTTTTTAAAGGTTATTTTAATAAATTATTTAATTAAAAAAATGGGTTATTTTTTTCGTTTTTTATTATATAATTAAAATTACTTAAAAATTATATATTAAAATATTTATAACATTTTATTATAATTTAAAAATTTGCTAATATTATTATATTAATTAAAATAAATATTATAAATAATAGCTATAAAATAACTATTAAAAAGCTTAGGTTAAAATAAATAAATTTATATTTAATTTATATAATAGCTAATTCTTTTAGGGCTATAAAATTTAGCTTTTTCTTTTTTTATATATTATTAATTAATTTTTATTTATATATTTATATATTTAAATAATAATAATTATTATAAATTATATTTAATAATAATAATTATAATATTATAAAATGTTATTTTTTTATTAATATATAAATTTAACGATTAATTTTTAGCTTTTAAATTATTATTATTTATAAATAAAATCGATTTTAAATCTTTTTAAAGATTATATAATAAATTATAATTAATTATATTTAAATAATAAAAGGAATTATAAATAATAAGCAAATTTTTTTATAATATTATTTTATAATATTAATATATAAAAAATATAAGTTTTTATTTAAAAAAAATTTTAAAGCTTTATTATTTACACCTTAAAAAATAATGCTTATTTATATTTTAATTTTATATTTTAATTTTAAATAAATGTTAATATTTAAATTTATACCTTAAAAGTTTTCGGATTTATATAATAATTTATTAATATAATCGAATTATTAATAATTTATCACCTTTAATTAAATATATAATTTAAATTATAAATAAAACTATTTATATATATTATTATAACCCTTTTTTATAGCTTTTTTTTATTATTATTTTTTATTATCGCCGCTTTTTATCGTTATTACCTTTTTTTATTATAACTTTTATAATAAATATATTTATATATTAAATAAATAATAAAACATTTTAATAATAAATAATAAGCTTTTATAATATAATTAAATAATTATAATAATAATAATAATAGTGATTATTTAAATAGCTTTATTTTTAAGTGTTTAAATTATATATCTAATTAAAAAAACGTGCTATTAATAATTCGATTATATTAAAAAGTCACTATATAAATCGGAAAAATAATAGGGCAAAAGCCTAGCTATTAATAGCTGCCTAGAAATCAAGGTGTAAAAACAAGGTGCAAATAACAATTTTTTCAAGGTGCAAATAGCAAAGCTTAAGATTTAGCAGTTAGGCAAGCACCGGTGCCTCTAATACCGATGTGTTTCACTAGGGATACCTGGCTATCAGCCAACCGGCGTTCCATTCGTTAACCCCCCCAGGGCTGCCGGTGCCCATGTCCGACATTCTATCTCCGACATAGGGGTCAGTATGACACATGACAAAGGTGTAGTTAATCTGCGCTTAACAGCCGACATTCAACAAGCGCTGCCGTATATAATCACCAGACGAGATAAGGTATATTGATAAGGCCTCGAAATAATCCGGTCTCTTTTTTGTCATCTTCTTGAATATTAATCTATGTCCGATTCTCAACATTCTACGCCAAGCATATTCAGCTTCGATCCTTATTCATCAGATTAGCCTGTGTATATGGACAGCACAACATGTCAAGCTTCACTCTGAACTATAAGCTCCCATTAAATCGTCGATCATGACAGATAAACATGAGGGAAGGGGTTACGGTACACCACGAGAGTGACATCTCCAGTACAATGGATGATCGGGAGAATATAGGAGGTATGCTATAGAGTCCCTGTCATTTGGGCTGAAGCTATAAAGATAGTTTAGTATCTTCTCCCTCCTATCGTAGGACCGCGCAACGTGCAACGTTAATTGTCATCGATTTCCTGAGGTGATGCGGTTAGAATATGGGTGATACGTAATACTACCCCTATCAGAATCACGTGCGAAACCCTTTTATACAATAAGCTTCCCTTAGACTTATTCAAGCCCCTTTTCTGTTTCTCTCCTTTTTCTTATTCATTGTTACACATCGTCAATACTCCACAAACTTGATTTAGTATATTTACCTGCGTACGTACGGAGCCCTATCAACAAGTGAGGAGGCTGTGACAAATAATTGGCACTCCCGAAATGCATATCTAGCGTAATTCACTTCTCATATACTGGAGCGTTCCTTCTGCGAGTTAATGTGCCGCTATTAGATGCCTATGTACAGGTCGAGCTCCTGCGCGTGCTCACGAGACTCATCGGTTAACAATCTAAGTGCCGGGCTCTCGATCACTGATTACCCTCTAGGGATGAATAACATGACAACTTCCACGGCTAAAGGAATGAAGGTGATGCTGACATAGTGCCCATTAATCTCAAGTTCCGTATAAAACTTTTGATCTTGAGTGTCGTATAGTAATTCTGATATCTAGGCCCTAGACCTTCAACATCATCCTCTGTTTTTCAATTTTGCTTGTCGAATTTCCCGTTTCGCAAGTGACAATCTGACTTAAAGCATTTACATGCGTAGCTTCGATAAGCTCAAGGTCAGTATTCTGTAAGACGTATTATCATTAGCAAAAATAACGTTTTTTGCAGAACTCAGAAGGAAGGGCATTCTCTTACCGGCCCAACAAAGACGTGCTTCTTGCCACTGAACCACAGACCCCCAACCAGCAGTATGATACCGCCTAGGACGACGCTGGCATAGTTCATGTCCGCAGGTGTGACCTCCTTGGTATAGGGGAAGCAGAAGATGACCGTGAACACGGTGACCCAGGCGCACGAAAAGACGTTCACAAAGGGGCCGAAGACGGGGCCGAGGTCGAAGTACCGCGCGGGGAGGACCTTCTGTCGGCCGTGGATGAGGACGAGGAGCTGCGGGATCGCGTACGAAACATTGAGCGGCGAGTATGGCCATCGAGATGAAGCTGTTGAAGGCTGTCGACGATCCCACGTAGATGGCACCGTAGCAGATGCAGAAGACGGCGACGAGGATGGTGGCGTTCACGGGGACTTCTTATCGTGGGTGGACGCGCGCGAACACGTGCGACTTGGGAAGCCTAAGATCGCGGGAGAAAGCCCAGGCGAGCCGGCCTGCGGTGGTGACGCAGCCCACGGCCGCACCGAAGTAGTTGACCACCATCCAGGATACGTAGCAGATCGTGCCCACCCCGCTGCCGGTCGCCTGGTAGAAGCTCGTTATGATGGGCACGGGGAAGTTGGCCACCTCGGCGATATTGGTCGAGCCGAACAGCATGGCGAGGATGTAAGGGAGCGCCGTGGCGAACCCGATCACGACGGTCAGGCACATGATGCGCGGGACGTGCCGGCCGGGGTCGCGCACCTCCTCACTGACGTGGGTGACGGCGTCGGTGCCCAGGTAGGTGAACATCGCCTGCCCGAGGCCGATGATGAAGGAGAAGCCGTCGGTCCAGCCGAGCTGGTTCTCGTAGTCGAGGAAGACGCCGCGGGCACTCTGCTTCGTGTCAGCGGCGGCAAGCATGGCGACAAAGCCGCAGAGGCAGCACAGCAGGCTGCTGTAGAAGAAAAACTGCTCCGTCCTGGGCAGAGCGCGCGGCAGTAGCACGGGGATCGCCGTGGCCGCGAGCTGCAGGCCCAAGAAGACCAGGTAGATCTGCCACGCCGTCGTCTCGTAGCGGCCGTTGGAGGCGAAGCTGACGATGTTGGTCATCGCCGAAGCTGGAATATTTCACGTCCATTAGCAAAATTCTCGCTTGTCGGTGGTTGTAGTCAGGATCATGTACCTGTGATGATGGTGGCGGACGTCGCTGTCAGAGCCCATCCCAGGACGCTCAGCCAACCGGCGAAAAAGGCCCAGGCGGCTCGCGTCTTCGGAGGTGCCAGCATGAAGGCGAAGTGATACTGGCCGCCGGAGGACGGGAAAGCAGAAGCCAGCTCTGCCATTCCCATAGCTAAGAGCAAAACGCCGAGTGAGCGACTTTCGGTCTTCTCGTGTGAAGCATGTTTCGTTCACTCACTGATTATGAGGTTCGCGATCGTCGAGACGATCAGATAGAAGAAAATGGCCGAGCTGCCTCCAGCCAGGGCAGGGATGGCGAGAGAGGCGCTGTAGCCTATCCACGAGTTGGTGATGGAGAAGGCGAGCGACAGGCCAGAGATGGCCGAGAACGAACGACGCAGCTCTGCCTTGTGCCCCTGAGCCTGAAGCACGGCTTCGTCCGCGGAGACGCGGCGCTCGCCTTGGATCATGAATTCGGACATGGTTGGGACCGGTCTGTTTTCCAAGTGCCGGAGACCCTTCAGTCACATGTAGCGATGCTGTCTCGTTTGCCAGGATAGGACGAGGACGAGGACGAGGCTGTGGTGAAGCCACTTCACGCGGTGGTCTCACCGAGGGAGAACACGAGCATTATTAAACCCCTTTACCTCGACATCTTCTTATCTCGGTGGATCCTGGGGTTGCTCGTTGCTCAACGACAGAACGAGTCTGGCCCTGTACGAGCATTCTGATCACTAACGGCGATGATACTACAATCTTTCTTGATAACCCCTGGGCTGTGCCATGTCTGCGCCATGTCTGCCTCCCTGGCGGTGGTAGTCCGTTCATCGACGCTACCACTTCGTACTATAGCTATCACCTGCCAATATATCTAGGTAGATAGCGCCGGTCTCGATGTATCTTGGTTTGTCTTCGTACTGATTCATACTTCAGTACCGATACATATCTAGTACGGATATGTAGGCAGACATCCGAGCTGCTGTTGACGACTAAGTTAGAGCCTATCTTCCTCATGGTCCATTACTAGGGGGCTCATATCTGTGGATCTTAATGGTCGGATCCCAGCTGGAGTAGCAAGTAGGTCGTTTATTTGTGTATCAACGGGTAGATTAGCGCCGGGTACGTTCTAAATCCTGCTCCAATCGTCGGCAATCTTTGCCTGTTCCGGTCTTCATAGCCAACGTCTCCCCGTGCGTCGGAGCCCGGCTAACTATTCCGGAAAAGGGAAATCTAAGCAGCCAGGCGCATACTTTGTACCCCCTACGCTTCTAGCTCGTGAGCAGCAGAACTATCCCGGGGCTCAAGGCTTCATTCCATGGTCATGGACAAAGGTTGATAACCATATCACGACTGGCCGATTCGCCCCGGCAGTGAGCAAGCATCCCTGCCATCGCCTCAAGGGCAGTAGTGACAGTCTTTATTTTACATCATCGTGGCCGACTGGTGACTGGTCGACGCCTAGGGTGCAGCAATTTAGCTGTTGATATCCCAGCTACACTCCAAGGCGCAACCGACTCTTAGTCGTTTACGAGGCGTTTTTACTGAGACCGCTATCCTCACCATGGCGGGTGTACATCCCAGCATCGCCTCATCTCATGTGTTCCATCGCTCTCTCCGCCAAAACGTCGTGGAAGTCGTCTCAGGTTCTGGAGTAGAGTTTACCCTGAAGGATGGCCGGTCCCTGATCGACGCGTCAGGTGGCCCAGCAGTGGCGGTTCTAGGCCACCGGCAGAATACGGTCGCCGACGCCGCGGCCAAGCAGATGAGCCAGATTTCTTATGTCTACTCGGGGAGCACGCACAAGAACGAGGCTGTCGAAGAACTCGCCTCCATTCTCCTCCGCGACAAGCCTGGGGGCCTGAGCAAAGCCATATTCGTCAACTCGGGAAGCGAAGCGACGGATGCTGCCCTGAAGCTCGCCTCCCAGTACTGGGTGGAGGTGGGCCAGCCACAGCGTGTCAACATCATCTCGCGATTTCAGAGCTACCACGGCAACACGCTGGGTGCCCTGAGCGTGTCGGGCAACGAGACGAGGCGCGCATACTACAAGCCCTGGCTGTCGCAGAACGTCCATTTCGTGGATCCTTGCTACGCATTCAGGGGGAAGCTCCCCGACGAGGATGACTGCTGCTACGTGAATCGTTTACGGCACCAGCTGGAGCAGAAGATATTGGAACTTGGACCCGAGACTGTGTCCGCATTCGTCGCCGAGACAGTGAGTGGATCTTCACTGGGCTGTGTGCCCCCTGTACCGGGGTATCTCAAGGCCGTCAGAGAGGTGTGCGACAAGTACGACATCCTCCTGATTCTGGATGAGGTGAGTTTCGACACAGAATGCTAGCATTAAACCTCGATTGACCCTGTTGGTAGATCATGTGTGGCATGGGGAAAACCGGTACCATGCATGCGTGGGAGCAAGATGACATCCGCGGCCCAGACATACAGATGATAGGCAAAGCCCTGGGTGCGGGTTTCGTACCTCTTTCCGCCGTCCTGACAACAGACCGTCTCTTTGACGCAATAGCTAACGGCTCCGGCATGCTTACACACGGCCACACCTTTCAGGGGCATCCTGTGGCATGTGCCGCCGCGGCCGAGGTACAGAAGATCATCAAAAAAGAAAACCTCTTGGATAACGTTCGACGGATGGGGGAGCTATTGCAGGAGGTGTTGACCCGCGAGTTAGAAAACGTGCCTTTTGTGGCCGATGTGCGGGGACGAGGCCTGTTCCGCTCGGTAGAATTTCTGCGTGACCCCCAAACAAAGACGCCGTTTGCGCCAGGGGACAAGTTCTCTGATAAGGTCGTGGCCGCTGCTGCCAGCGAAGGCCTGAATATCATAGGAAACTTCGGGGTAACGGGTCAGATCTTTGTCGATCATGTTATACTAGCACCTCCATATATTATCAAGGAAGAAGAGGTTGTGGAGCTAGTAGGGCGCCTGAAGGCGGCGATCGTGGAGGTGGGTAAGGATTTCTCGTGAGCAGCCTCACGAGCAAAATTAAGTGACTCCCTGATCACAGATTTTCATTATTCAGCAGAAAAAGCGTTATACAGTTTAAATGTTTCTGATGGGGTAGGTATAGATCATCAACCAGGCCTTTTGGTGCAAAATATGATAGTTTTTCGTCACCCCCTATTCTCCTGGTGAGCCATAAAGTCAGCCCCTGAAACACGCCATTTTCCTGCCGTATTCCAAGTAAACCACAGGCCACATGAATACTATCAGCTCCTCAGTACGCGATATATTCAGAGAACTGCTAAACCGAGCAGGAAGCCCACAGCTAAAGATGGAAGTAGCCAAGAGTGATTACAAAATAATTTCCGTCTGACTAAAGCACGAAGACCTGCATTGATCCGAAGCCACCATGCGCAGTGAATATGGCAGAGCTCGTAGTGCTTCCTGGCGGCCTCGATCTTGCTAAATACATCCTCCACCCCGACTGCGTTTCCCTGGGGATCAACGTAGATGTAGGCCCCCGTAACGTGGAATAGCGTCATCATCTCGTCCACCTCCGGGGGCACCTCGAGTGTGTGGATGTCCCCCGGGGCTCGAAGGCGTATCCTCCCTCCTCGGCCCACCATGGGTGCTCGAGATAGTGCCACCGGCCCTTCAGCACCACGGCGTGAACGGGTCCGGCGTGCCGGTGTCGTGAGAGGATGCCCGAGCGCCCTACGCGCAGTATGTTGACGAAGAATCCCTGAGAGGCAGACAAGAGGAGTGGACGGAACCAGACCCCTTCAGCCTGAGGAACCCATAGGCGCTCGTCGATGTTGCTGGGGTCAACGACAGAGGGCAGGACAAGATCCTCGGACACGAAAGGTAAAGGCTTTCCTTGGTAAGGGATGGCGTCGTTGTCAATTTTTCTTCTGGGTTCTTGAGTAGAGCCCATGGTGCAACCGGGGATGCCGATTTCGAAGAATATAGTGAGTAGATTGTGATTCGTTGTCGAGGGTTCGCGCGATACTCAAGACTGATATCTGTCACCCTCCGCTCATATGCCCCTGAGACTATAGTGACCGACATATAAGAGGAAGTCGTCAAGAGGCTTTCATTACTGCCATACGACTGACTCCCTAGTTTCCTAGGATATTGAACCTCTGCATCACGCTATAACACCTGTCATGCCAATATCCTCCCTTTTCGGATATCGGAAGCAGGTTTCACATCCCACGCACCACGGTCTAGACTACCCCATATTTGCTAACCATTGTAGCGTTCCCTCCAGATCCACCGGAATAATCAACTAGGTAGCCTTGACTAGACATACGATGACTACCCACATGTAGATATCGAACGTGGACCCCTGCTAAATTTTCCTAAATAGGCATATCTACACAACGTGAGCTTCGCGGAGACAAGATGGATTCAGACGCGTCACGATCGGCGTCGTGTTTCCACGCATCGAATAGCTCACCATCGGAGTCTGGAACGTCAACGCGATAGATAGGGGCCGCAAAGAAAAGAGCCGCGGATGAAGACGTCAGGGCCGATGCGTGATAACTGGCTCTGGCTGTGTCTATCGTCATGTCAAGTAAACTCTACCGGCCAGTTGTCCTAGAGTCGCAGTATCTCTTCACTCCTGCTCGAGACGTCAGATCACCATCGCGAGACCACTATCATGCCATCTTTCGAAGGTAAAGTCGTAAGTAGTGTTCAAACTCCGTCCCCAATACGCCAGGATGGCACCGCCTGGTCAGGCAGTCGCTCACCAGCCCTCGCACTTCCCAGGTAGCTATCATCGGAGGCGCCTCCGGCATGGGCCTCGCGACAGCGCAGCCCCTCGCGTCGCGCGGTGCCTCGGTATCCACTGCCGACATCAACGCCCAAGGTCTCGAAGCGGCCCTCGCCACGCTCGCGGATCCCGGGAGGCACATGTGCGCCGTGGTCGACGTCCGCAGGAGCGCCAACGTCGACGCCTGGATCGCAGACACGGTCAAGCGCTACGGCCGGCTCGACGGGGCCGTCAACATGGCCGGCATCATCTCGCCGGCGAAGCCCATCGTCGAGGAGACGGACGAGCGGTGGGACCTCAACTTCGAGGTCAACACGCTTAGGCAAGTCATCTTACGCTGTACTGATGGGAGGTAATGCTTCCTCCTCCGCATATCCAATTACCACAAATAGAGTACGATGATTGTCTGGAGGTTACAACCAAACTCAGGATGATAAGATACGCACCTTTGGGTCCACCTTCATTCCGCCCCTGGGATGCCACAGACCTGGCAAAGATGTCCGAATCCGGAAATGTTAACCACAGGCTATTCACGTGACGCTTCACTATTTGTCTTGGAAACGAAATGTGTACGTGTAGACTAGTTGCTGCGGTTTCTGACCGGTGATACCTAACAGCCTAGGTAGTCACGTTGCTGACTCGCGAGGGGGTGGAGCGTTCAGGGGTTCGGGTCACAGCTCATCACGACAATTATCGAACGCCATCCTTATCGATTTGTCCTGATCTAGCACTGGCCCGGTCGTAAACGATCTTCTTATCATTTCGACGTCTTTCTTGTTAGCTCGTGGTGCAGCGGGGGCAGCAGAAGCGCGCTCCGAGGCTCACGCGATGCCGATAGGATGACGGGACATTCCCATAACATATATAGTCTACTCGGCATCGGGGGGGTTAACGGCGTCACCAGATGGCCGCAGCGCCAACTGAGAACAGATAACGTGACTAACAAAAGCTCGATGGAGATATTTCGTTTTTTGACAGGCTTGCAAGGATATATTGACTTCATAATACCAGGATCTCATCAGGGATGGCTGTAAGTAATACGGATACTGTAAGCACACACACAAGCAGAAGTCTAGGCGGTTTGCAAAATTCAGATAATGCGACTGCGCAAGCAGAGCGAGCTCACAGTGTGTATTCATGAGGAAGACTAGACTACGTATGTATATATGACAATCCCCAGGGAACTACGTAAACATCTCGTCAAGGCTTCCACCCGCCCGTCCTGTTCCGGAAGAAGCCGTCGGGATCGACGGCCGCCGACACCCTCTGGGCGAGCGCGCGGCTCTCGGGCCGCAGCCGGGCCCAGTAGTCCTGGCGGTAGAAGCCGTAGTTCATGAAGGTGGGCAGGTAGACGTCGGGCATCTTGCCGTCGGCCTGCCAGGCGAGCACGCGGTCTCGGATGCCCGAGTACGTGGCCTCGAGGGTGTCGCCCATGGCGGCGTAGCTCGCGAGCGGCAGGAAGCTGTAGTTCATCTCGATGATGAGGCGGTGCGCGGCGTCGTCGGCGTCGATCAGGTCCGCGCCCCGCGCCCGCGCCTGCTGCGCGATCGCCTTCTGGAACGGCTGCCAGGCGATCGAGGCCACGATCCCCGGCACCAGCAGCGTCGTGTCCGACACCGCGCGCCAGTGCGCGTGCAGCTCCTGCATCATGTCCGCCCCGTACTCGGCCGGCGGCAGCGGGATCGTCTCCGTCCCGATGTCCACCGTCGACGCCTCCACGATGACCCAGTTGCTCGTCGCCATGAGGTTGGCGTACGAGCGGACGCCGACGGTGTTGATGACCGGGTCGGCGGCGGTGAAGTTCGCAAAGGTCCCCTCGGGCACCTCGGTGCCGTCGTAGAAGATGAAGATGATCCAGGCATCGATGAGATCGACGTTGCCCCGCTCGGCCGTCACGATAACGGCCGCCTTGGGATCCTCGTTGTACTCGGTGAAGTCTCTCACGGCTTTCAGCAGCTTGGCGTCGGTTTCCTCTGTGCGGAGGTACGCGAGGTTGCCACCGTAAACATCGCCCTGGGGATGGAGCTGCAACGTGTATTGGGTGATGACGGCAAAGTTGTTGCCACCTCCCTTGAGAGCGACGAAGAGGTCCGGGTCGGATGTGTTGGTCACATGCGCTATCGTCCCATTCGCCAGGACCGCCTCATATTCCAGTACGGAGGAAGCAGACCAGCCGTATTGTGTCGACATATACGAGAGACCTCCACCGAGGACCAGACCGCCGACACCGGTGTTGCCGATACGGCCACCGACGAAGGTCCATCCGGTCCCGTCCAACTTCTCGGCAATACCATCAAGCCGGTTACCGGGCCCAACTTGAGCAATGCCGGTCTCGGCGTCGAGCAAGACCTGGTCAAGCTTCGAAGTGGATATGATGGGGCCTCCTTCAACACTTGAAAAGTAGTTGTTGGGGTTGTGCCCACCGGATTTGATGGCGAACTGCTCAGTGTTGGTGTTGAGGACCTTGATGATGGCGGAAACCTCATCGACGGTCGTGGGGAAGATGATACAAGTGGGTGTGAGCGAGGTGCACATCTCAGACCAGTATTCATTTTGCTCGTCAATATAAGCAAGATCCAGGGGGTAGGATACTTGGATGTCGGTGGTGTTCGACAGATCGGAACATGTGTCTGCATAAGCCACCGGCAGCCCTGCGAGCAGGACAGCTAAGGCAATGATTGGCTTGAGTGACGGCATATTGAGCTCAAACCCGGGTTTTCTGAGGAAAAAAAAGGGGCTGGACGAGCGACTAAGTCCCGAGTGAATTGTGGTTCAAGATGAAGATCGTTGCCCAACGACATGATCCGGGAGAATGGCTCGCAATTTATCAACAGATTGCGTCTGCCTATTCCTCCCTGCTGGCAGGTCCATCCGACGCGCGACATACCGTCCACCTCGGATCGTGATCAAGGCATCCTGGTGGCCTGTCTCCGAGGATGAATTCTGGTAGACACTGCAAACAATCCCACCCTGACCAGGCTGAAATATTGGAAGCGAGATCCTTAAGGTTGCATAAGCGATACGTTCTGCGTTAGCTCTGAGTCAAATTCGAACTATCGGTAGGCTGAGCTTGACGAAGTCAGGGGCAGGGGGTTGCACTTCAGCACACTGCATAGACAAAATATCTGGAATGACAGCGCCACTGACGTCGAGACGATATACAAAAACTATCATAATGCCAGATTCAGAAGCGGCCCGAACGTCTCATTCCATTCTGGGTCGACTCAGTAGAGAGTGATACGTTCCATGCGGTGTTGGCTAACTCCGGTGGCACACTGCCAAGCTCAAAGCTTCGTACAGCCGCAGTTCCCGTTCAGGCTATAGGAATACTACCTGAGCGAACACCCTGTACTTAAAAGGACTCGGTTCACTGCTCCCGACAACACCCGCCTGTCGATTCTATAAAAAGAGGTATCAAACCCCACACGCAAGGTTTTCTCCGCTTGTCGTATGTCACCTTGGAAGGCTTGGTATAACGTGGCCCGTCCGATCCGATCTCAAACCCGAACGAACCTATGGGGCGACTCATCGACTATAGATCTGTGAGACTTCGACAGATGCTGGGTTTCAGGCTATGAGTTTATTCCCGCCTTTAATAGTTCTTCCTTAAAGGAGTATTCATTTTTATAGAATTATTCCTGCTAGATCCATGCTCTTGGAGTGCGATAGGCGTTCATGGATGGCTATACTGCACGGAATTCCTGTTTTATTCTGCACACACCCGTCAGCTGGCTAGTAAGAGTTCTCAACCTACTCAGTCATTGGCTCGCCCAAGCATTTCCCCCCTGTCAGACGCAAAGAGATAACGGTCCCGGAAGCGGACAGTTTTTTCTTCTCCTTTTTGCACCATTTCTTCATCAAGACTCCTGACCCTTGTTCTGCATGAGCCATGCATAAGAAAGGACGAATCTGTACGTAGCATAGGTGGAATTTTGGGTGTAGGAACTGTTGGTTGACTGGCTCCTCTTACTTGCAGAATTCACTATCGTTTCCTGCAATTATCGGAGGAATGTACCTGCAAGCCACTCAATAATCCCTTGCTGGCCCTGTGCGGCCCTTTGGTGACATGAAGAGCATGATTTGGGACCATTCATCATCAGGTGATCGCTTAACCTGGTCGCCAAGACCGTCGACTCAGCTCGCACAGAGACAAGCTGGATACTTTGTCAAGGGTGGCCGTGTGGTGATCATTCCGCGGATGTATTGATATCGCCGATTGGTCCACGTGAGAATATAGACAGTTCGGAAAAGCCAGGGAAATTCGTACGCGTTCTGTCCCGAAAACCCTCGAGTATGGTGTCCAATGGGCGCGTCTAAATAACCCTTACGCGACCACATAAGAAGTAAGCTGCATACCGAAGAGGCGCATAATCTCCTGATTCACCTTGGCCGCGGCCCATTCTTTATCAAGGGCTACCTTTAACAGCTCGAATTGGGCTTATCAGTTGCTCCCATTTTATGCTATTAACGTCACTATTACCTACCCGTTAGTCCGTGCCTTATTTAAAGACCAATCGTAAAGCTAGGTTAATAATTATTATTATAACCATATTAATAATATAACTTTAAATTTTATTATTTTATTTTTAATATATTTATAATTTATTAAAATAAAGCTATTATAAATATTAATAATATATTTTATTATATTTTTTTAGTGTTTTTAATATTTATATTTATTATTAATTAAAAAAAAAGCATTTATTATATTTATATTATTATTAATAACGCTTTTTTACGCTTTAAAAGCTAATATTTTAATTATTTTATTTATAATTTAAATTTTTATAAATTAAAGCTTTTTTAATATAAAAAGCTCGTTTAATAATTTTAAAGCCGTTTTAAATAATAAATAAAATAATTTAAATAAAAAAAATAGTTTTTTAATAAAGCTTAAATATATTTTATAAATATATTATTATTTATTTTTATTAATCGTTTTACGTTTAATAATTATTTTTTTCGTTATTTATAATAAAATTTTAATATTTAAATTATTAAAATCGTTAAAATTATTATTAATATAAATATAATATTTTTATTTTTTAATATAATTTTTTATTAACTTTAAAAAAATAAAATTATTATTAAAATTAAATAATAAAAAAGCTTTATAAATTATAATTATTTTAATTTTTATTATATTTATTTATTATTTATTATATTTTATTATATTTAATATCTGGCTTTTTATTTATTAAAATTATTATTTAATTTTAGGGATATTTTTAATTAATAATAAATAAAACTTTATTACGTTTTTTTTTTTTTTTTAACATTTTTTAAATAATTTAATATAATAAAGCTATTTTTTAAATATAAAATCGTTTATAATAATTTTATTATTATTTACGTTAATAATAAAATAAAAGCTTTTTTTATATATAAAATTAAGGATTTTTTTTTAGCTTTAATAATTTTATAAATAGCTTTAATTAATTATATAATATAATTTTTTAGCGTTTTCAGCTATATTTTTTTTCTTTTTATTATAAAGCTTTTTAAAAAAAAATCCATTTTATATTAAAGCTTTTTTATTTTTATTTTTATTTCTTAACCTATTTTTAATAAACTTTATTTTTAAATTAAATAATTATAAAAGCTTTATTATTAATATCTTTTATTTATTTTTATAAAATCTTTTTTACGCTTTAATAATCAACTCGTTTTATATATTTGTTAAATTATTTAAATATTATTAAATAAAAATAGCTATATTAAAAACTATATAAATCGCTTTAATATTAATTTTAATAAAATTATTTAATAAGTTTAAATAACCCTTTTATTATTTATTTATAAACCGTTATTTAATAGCTTTAAAAATAATTAAATCGTTTAAAGCTTTTAAAAACATAGGTTTTTATTATTTTTTTAATTTATTTCGAAATATAAATATAATAAAAATTATATTAATAAATTAAATACCCGCGTTTTTAAAAACGAACCAAATATATTTAAGCTAAAATGCTTTTTTATAAATTTTATTTTAATTATAAAAAAAACTTTTTTAATTATATTAACCTTTTTTTTATTATAACACGCTAAAATTTGCTATAATAAACACGCTTTAAAAATTAATATATATTAATATTTAATAATTATATTAAATATAATAAATAAAATAATAATTTAATAATAATAATTTTAAAATAATAATAATATAATAAAAATTTAGTATTTTTATAAATATAAAATTTATTTATTAATAACACTCGATATATTATAAATATAATTTATATTAACCGTTTTATAAATTATTAAAAGTCTTTTTTTATTTTATTAATTATAATAAAATAATCAAACTAATTTTTTAAGATTATCTTTTAAAAAAAAAGATTTTATTAAAAACTTTATTTATTAAAATACCTTAATTATTATAAAGCTTTTTAAACGTTATTAAAATTAAAATTTATAAATATAAAAATTATATTTTTATTCATAAACGTATTTATAATATAATTTTTTAATAAAACTTTAGCTTAAAAATAATAAATAATAAAATAAAGTATTTAATAATTAATATAACGTTTATAATAATTAAAAACTTTTTATTATTAAATAAAAAACTAAATTTTTTCGCTTATTTTTTATAATAAATTATAATTTTTTAACGCTTTTTTTAATATATTTATAAAAAAAACTTATTAAAATTTTATAAGTTTTTAAAAAAGATTTTAAACGTTTTTAAAATTAATTTTAATTTTTAAAACTAGGCTTTAATATAATTAAAATCTTTTTTAATAAATATACGATAAATATTTTAATATTTAATATTAATATATTTAAATTTAAAATATTTACGTATATATATAATTATTTAATTATAAAACATTAGCTTAAAAAATTAAAATATTATAAATAAAAAAGATTTACGTATAAAATAAAGCTAATATTTATAAAAAAAGGTTTTATTATCGATTAATTAAATAAATTTATTAATCGCTTTTTTTAAAAAAAATAAATATTAAAAACAAGCCTTTTAATTTAAAATTAAAAATACGTTCACGTTTTTTATAGCGATTATTATATTTTTTTATAAAATTTAAAAAAACTTTAAAAAACTTAATATATTATTTTAATATATATATTTTATTATAATAAATATATAAATTAGCTTAACGATTATAATAATATTTAATTATAATAAAAATAGCCTTCGTTTTATTAATATTAAATTCGTTTATTTTTATCGCGTAAATATTTTTAAAAGCTTTAAAAAAATAAAAAAAAATATAAAAAACGATTTAAAAACGAATTTTTTAAAAATTTAAAAATTTATATACGTTATTTATTAAAAAATTAAAGTTATATTAATAAAAAAGCGGTGAGATTCGAGGTTATATTATTAATATAATTATAATAATAATTATTAACCTAGCTTTACGGTTGGTTTTTAAATAAGGCATAGATTAACGGGTAGTGCTAGGCTTTAATATGCACCGTTATTAGCGTCCGCCATAGTTATGCGGGCGCTGCTTGTCACCCTCATAATCATGCGTGTTCCTGAATAGTCTTAACGATAGTTATACTACGTTACATACGTGCTTTATAGTCAGACGTGGCTTACATTGCTGGCCCATGTCTCGAGCCGGATTGGGTCCTCCAACTTGTCTTACACATCTGACATGCTACGCTCCGGGTTCGTACATGCACGTAGCCGTCGCGTATGTCAATAAAACCGTGCTATAGCACATCCGTTGCTTGCCGTGAGGAGGGATGACGTCGTTGACGAAGCTCAGCGACTGCGCGTCAGGACATACAGTCGGAAAACGGCTCACCAAGACGGCAAAGCTCGGGACATGCCTGTCGTGGGTCACAGCTAGCAACAACAGCTGTGGACATGGCAGGCGGCCATGATCCACGATTGTGACATTCGATCTATAGTGACTACAGCAGACTTCCTACGAAAAGTCGTACGATTACTATAACTAGCAAACTACCGCTCCATTTGCAAATCGATTATTGGCTGATTGCTGGAAGGCAAATGTGTAAGTGAAAATAATCTCTATCAAGTTTCGAGGAACTGGATACTAGGTTACGACTTTATATCGGTCTTAAATATGGCAGAAATATTATGCTCGGCCGCAGTGCTAAATCATATGATGTAGTCCATCCAGCCATCATAGACGTCTCTTTCAAAGATGATGCTCACGCCTCAAGGCAGGCTCAGGGCTCCGCGTGGTGAAATTAGGGAGTCGAAATGACCATCAATCTGGTCTCGGGAAGCTCAAGACACCCCAATAGGAAGCTGAGAATATGTCTCCTAGTTACTAATTGGTTGCGAAATCTGCACGTGGTATTCTGATTGTCGTAATTATCCTCCTTATAAATTATCATCGCGCCACCCTCCCCCCTTTTATTCCCCTCTACAAGCCTCCCTCATCTTCCTCTCCACCGACGGGCTCATCTTCATGACCTCGGGCACGTCCAGGCCGAGGAAAACCTTCATGACGACCATAGCCGCCAGTCTGCTCTCCATCTGGACCTTGTCCCTATTAATGCCGAAGATCAAGCCGACGCGGTGCAGGTCGAGGTCCTCGGGGAGGTCCAGCGTGGGCGCGCCCTTGGCGCCCCGGACGACGCACCGGCACCCGCTCGCGTACACCATCTCCTGGTGATGAAACACCAGCTCAATCCCGTCGGCCCGCTCGTACATGATGGCGTGGCAGCCGCTGCCCCCGTTGGGGATGATCATCATCGGGTCATCGTTCGGGCCCGTCGGCTCCTGGTCGAAGACGCCGACGCGCAGCGCGTCCTCTAGCGCCCGGGAGAGGAAGCGCGATGGCCGCGGTAGCCTGCTGTATGCCGAGACGGACATGGTGAGTCTGGGAGGGAAAAGGAATATGCAATACGTTACCTGGGCAACTGATATGTTCTTTCTCGCTTCCTTCCAATGTAGTAATTGTCGTAGGGTTGCTACGAGGTGTTCTAATTCTTCGGTTTGGACTTTGAGTAGCGTCTCTTGATGGTATAGGTTAGCATATGTGTTCTTTCCGGGCACTGGTTGAATGATTCCTATAGTCAAATTCGAGCTGATAACAACAGCTACGATGAAAATTACGGTTGTTTTTCTGGCGTTAGGAGCTGACTTTAAATGGGCAAGTATAAAGAAATAAGCTCCCAAGCTCACTGACTCGGCGGGACAACGTGGACAAACGACTCATATATAGGAGCGAAGTATTATGGAGGATATAGTACAAAGACGCCCTGAAACATAGACATACTGCACAAAGAAAGGCTTCCGAGCAAACGAACAATGGCTATATGGATCTATTCTAGGCAACGAAATCGTTGTAATCAACCTGTGCCATGGGTGTATTCGTGCCTAAGACAATATTATTGTTGTCTCATACCAACACGATCTGGACCATGGTTTTTATTAAGGACTAGAACAATAGAGAGTCGCTTAACTCTCTTTGTGTAAGCGAGCTATGTTCCCAAGCAGTATATAAGCTTTAGCCCCCACCGGTCACTTTCAACCATTTCTCCCCCTTTTATATCATAATAGTCATTTCATTAACTATCATCTTCGGAAACAAAAACTTATTACCACCACAACAAACCACCACACATAGAAAGGTCAGTACTGCTATTACAAGACCTTTTTACACACATACATACATATATACGCCATGACAGCAACTCTCGCCCAGACTCCCCTCTACGCCCCGTCCCTGATGACCGGCGAGCCCGTCAGCGCCGAGGATTACCGCCGCGCCCTGATGATCGACTACGCCTTCTCGCGGTACCGGTACGTCATCACGCCGACCGAGGCGGACGAGATCCGCGACGAGCTCGACATGTTCGGGACCGTCGACGGCTACGTCGAGTACATGTGCCAGATCAACCCGGCCGGCGAGCCGATCTCCGGGACCACCAACGTCACGCCGCCCCCTTCCGCCGCCTCCGGGACCCTGTACACCACCGCCCAGGTCGAGGCCATGGCCAACGGCGAGCTGCCGATCGATTTCCGCCCCGGATCGGCGGTGGACGACGATGGCGACGTTTCAGACTTAGCGCTTGATGAGGATGAGGATGATGTTGATAATGATGACGCTAGTACTAGTACTGGCTCGTTCTTTACTTCGGAGGAGGAGGATGAGGATGAGGAGGAGAAAGATGAAGATGATGATGAAGAGGATACGCCTCTGCCTCTTAATGAAGACGATACTCGACCCGAGTGTATGTCTTCTGAAGACTTTGAAGGCGAGGATATCGTAGCCCCTGAGGAGGAAACCTCCACTCCTTTCGAGACTGTGGATGGTCCCACGATAACCATCGAGGCTATCGAATCCGAGGCCATTCCCGGGGAGGAAACCCCTCCTGTCAAGACCAACGGCATGCTTGAGTCCTTGGAAGCGCGTCTCGACCTGACGATCGAGACGACCAAGGCTAATCTCTCTCGTGGCAAGAAGCTTTTCTCGCCCCGGAGAGTACTTTTCAAAGCCCGCCAGTCGGTGAAGGCGTGCAAGGTGATGCTTTTTCTCATGTAAGTGCACACCTCACCTTTTCATTTCGAACTTTTTTTTTGTCAATGGTAAGTCAAGCAGCGATCGCGGCGGATCGCTAGTTGAAAGATGAGTGCGGGAGGTATATGTTGCAAGGGTTTTCTTTTAGCGAGGTATTTGTTGGAGGATATTGTTTACCTAGTTCTGTTTACACGCAATTTTGTTTACGCAATAAGACTGAAAAGTTTCGCATTACTGGGACTCTCTGACACCTAAATGAGTTGTGAACGAACGGATGATGCCTGAATGGCATGCATGATCTTATAACCGAAGCTCTGAGATGTGAGAATAGTCTTGCCCCTGGCGCGTGCCGACCTACGGAGTCCATACGACACGACGCATATGCAGCTCGTGTAAAGTCTTATAAGCGGTAATATAATCCCAAGTACTGTTTGTCGCCACAGCAGTGTCGCAGAATGAGATTGGTATTCATGTGAGCGCTGATAGAGTCAGCGCCACCCTCTCGAGCCTTAGCTGGACCTATCTCTGCATGTCGATTACCTTTTGGCATGTAACCTCACGTGGCCAGTCGGCAGCTGAATTCCTTCGATGGCCCCTAACCCGTGCATCACAAGTGTTGAGTATCACGTATCAAGACTGCAGAAACATATTGAGTCGCAATACAAGAAGGTAAGCCCACAGCACTGACCTCGTTAGAAACAATGAGCTGTCGAGCCCCTTTTCTAGCCACGGTATCGGCTACTCCGTCCTGCGTTTCTAGGTTTACGAGTGCAATAACGAACCTCATGCCGGGTAAATTGTGACATTCCCACCCAGGGAGCTTTACATCCTCTTGCGGGGTTTATAAGTTGGAAGTGTAAAAGCTCGTCCGTAATAATAGGAAGGAATAAAATACTCACCCTATTAATAAACCCTCATGCTCAGTTCCAAGGCACGATGGGATCTTCCATGTCCCGTACGCTGTTTCTAACCCTCGCCGCGGCAACAGGCGCCATTGCATCTGAGAGATCGTTCACGTCCCTCTGGCCCGTTGACGAATGCACGGGCAAGTCCCTTTACATCCCCAGCTGGGTGATCAGCCAGTTCTCCCGCACCCGCAGTGGTGCGGCAGCGTCCTTCACATTGACCAATCGAGTAACCGAGTCATCTTCCTCGATCACTTGCCAGGACGATGACCAGTGCATAGCGGCAAGCAGTGACAACAGCGAAGATAACGACCACCACGTCCAAGTCACCGTGAAGGAGGTTGAAGAAAACGCCGTCAGAGTCACCGTCGAAGAGGCCTGGACGTGTCGGGATAAGAAAACCCGGGCTGGCGAGCCGAAAGCGTGGGCACCTACTTCCCTTCATACATACTTCCCTTTTTCCCCATAGACCAAGCGGAGGAGGCTGATGAACTATTACTCTATAGCATCCACTTCAAGGCTACGGGCAATACCACGCTATCGCTAGACTGCGGCTCTGGAGAGGGTGCACATGCACAGACGTGTGCGTCGGCGCAGGACGTGGATCTCATCAGGGGCGCCTTGACGGAACCCCTGCACCTGGCGATGTTAGAGTCTGAACGCCATGCCGAATCCAGCACATCGGCGACCTGCCCGGCCCTGATGACTCTTCCATCTTGGAACCTGACCAACATCTCCTACCAGAACAACACGGCGGGAAACCCGTGGGTCGGGCCTCTAGTAGGGCGTTGGTTCACCATGGAGATCGTGAATCTCGCGTCCGGCGATGTGGCGGCCTGCAGCGATGCCGTGGCCTACAACCCCTACGACCCTCCACAGAGCAAGAGTGGGAGCTGCTGGAGAGATCCATCGGGTATGTATATAAGTTCCGTTCCCAGTTTTGGATGGGATATGAAGTATTCGGAAAAGTTCGCGTGACTGACAGGAGTTCCGAATGTATCCGTGCAGCCTCGTGGCAAGAAGACGCCGGTACGGGACAGTTGTGGACAGACTACGACTTCGACGAGGTGACGCACGACATCACTCTCAAGCAGACTTGGTACTGCGATCAGCCCAAGACCATGAAAGCGTGAGCTGCTGCTGCTTCTGCTTATTTATCCTGTGACTGGAGAGAAAGCCTGGCGAAGAGGTTTTCTGACCAAGAGAAAATTTCCTAGCTTCATCGTGAACGGGAACGGAACCGCACACGTGGATCTGCAGTGCGAGACCTACGACTCAGGTCAGGGTGGCCCCAACAACAACAACACCCGCTGCACCAGTCCTGCCGTCGGCAGCCGGACCGGCGAGCTCATCTCCCGCGAGGAGATCCCGCCATTCTCCATCCAGGACCCGTACCCGTACCACATCGACAACTTCACCGTCCGATCCATGGTGGACCCGTACGTCCGGATTGTCAACGGGAAGCTGGACATCGTCGCGCGAGAAGCAGGAGGAGGAGAAGAAGAAGGAGAAGGCGGGAATGATGATTTGGAGGAGGCCGTGATATCTTTCACCCTCTGGACGATGGAGTACTCCTTTTACGATATCAGGGCGAACTTCACCATCTTATCAGGAACCCCGGATCCGCCCTCGGAAGAGTTGTGGATGAGCTGCAAGGCCCTAGATTTCGATCCCGAGTGCCGGTTCAGGTACGACTATGCGACTAGCGAGATCGAGATCGTGCAGGACTGGTATACTTCTCGTAAGGATAATTGGAGAGAGTGAGTTTCTCTCTTTCTCTCTCTACCTTTGCCACTGCCCAACCCCCTTTTTTATAATTCAACTTCATCCTCATCTCATCAGGAAAGAAGAAGAACCCCCCGCCCAG
The DNA here is from genome assembly GCA_022376275.1 of Xylariomycetidae sp. FL2044. NCBI lineage: Eukaryota > Fungi > Ascomycota > Sordariomycetes > Xylariomycetidae sp. FL2044. Next base: position 154,181 of record JAJNOH010000060.1, on the reverse strand, counting down.
GTTAGCAGAAATCAAACACTAACTTTCACCTTCCTCCCTTCCTTCCATCCCCACACATAAAGGATCAAATTCAACGGCACCGCCAAAGGCACTCTGCACCGGAGCTGCTCCGAGAATGAAAGTGACGATGGGCGGGTCTGCACGTTTGACGAGACCATATTGGATCTTGAAAACGTCCAGTATGAGTTGAACCCGGATCCTGAGATTTAACGGGCCAGCTTCCAGGTCAAACCACCAGCGGGCTAACTAACTACTTCTAACAATGTGCTGAAGATGAACGCCATTCCTTGGCCATCAGTGGGGGAAAAAAAAGGGTGTGTGTGTGTGTGTGTGTGGATAGGGTATCTTGCGACGCAACTTGCATCAAGCAGGTAGACTTACGTGCCCTTGCTTTGATCTATTACCACTGTATAATAGAAGCTTGGTACGGAAGTGGAATCAACACCTGCCTGCCCGGGAGTTCCTCGTTTAGAGTCTATGACTTTTCCAGAGGAGTCTCCGTGGCCGAAAGGTCATACAAGTCAGAAGGGCTCTTTCGATTTTTGATGCAAGTATTACAAACACTCCTTTACTGGTATAGTGAATTTAGTTCCTACCAATATCAAAGCACGACATAGAGTCGCTTTTCAACATACAGTCGCTTTTCAACATAATCCGTTTTCTATGGTACATTGAATTGTACTGACTTAGTGCTCAGACCATCTAGTGAATTAAGTAGAATATATTGCCTCCTTTGTTATAGGCAATGAACTACTTGTAATCAAGCCTATAGCAAATGATATAGTGATAAACGCCCCCATTTTGAACCCGCTGTGCCATATACAATGATGCTTATTATAGCTACATGATGATGCAATCATAGGTAAGCCACTCTGTTAAAGGGCGCCCCACGTCCAACTCCACGGAACCCGAGTTGAGTCGACGAGTGAGTGGTACGTTGATTAACGATCATATCCAGCACCCCGCTGCCAAGGACTAGAATCGTCATCATACCAAGTCAGTCACATCTTACTCAGTTCATGGGTGCCGTGCACCTCAGGTAAATGGAATCAGAAAACCTCACCTAGCGCCATTGGGCGTAGTCGGCCCAGGACTCGTATTCTGCAGGGACCGATACGCTGTGGGGTTGGTCATTGACGACCTGGAGCCGCCGTTGACCCCAGGACTGACACTCCGCGACAGGCGACGGTTCGCGGCTACCGGTAAGAATGGCATGGAGCGATCGACTGATGTCCGTGGCCGAGAACCTGGGGCGCCGAAGCTCGATACTGACCCAGTGGCACTCGGGTGCAGGGCGTGATTGACGGACATGGGTCTCTGGCGAAGCGAGGGAATCGATTCATCGTCATCGTCGAGGTCGAGGGCGGAGCCGCCCACGCCACCCTTCTCGCCGCGCGCCGTGATGGCGAGGGCGTCGAGCTCGGTGGTGGTAGCGAGCTGGGACTGCGACTTCATGAAGGACGTCCTGTCGTCGGCCATAAACTTATACCTGCCGTCGGGATTGTCGGTAAAGATGACAATGATGGTAGTGACGATGAGCATAATGAGCAGAACCAGAGTGCACACGGCGTTGAGGATCCAGAGAAAGAGGCCTAGGATCCCTGTCGCCAAGGCCGGTTGGTCGAACACGTTGGTGAACATTAACAGAAGGATCGCGTTGACAAAGTTGACGGCGGCGATGGTGATGTTGAAACCGTTAGTTTTCTTATCCATCCATGGCCGCAACACGGTAGCTGCGATGAGCCAGCCCGCCTCGATCAGGATCAGGGAGATAGCTTGAACCACGCCCGAGTTCTGGGCGAACGATATGAACAGTGCCTTCAGGAACACGTATCCGAGCAGGGGAACAACGAAGTAGTAGGCTGAGGCACGGTACTGTATGTACAGGAAGCCTATGTCGCAAATGCTTAGCATGTTTTTACCAGAATCAAGTTTCGAGCGCATGGGTCGCCGATGCTTTAAGTATATATATGGCCTCCGTGGCGCAAGGAAATCATGAACTTACCCCATTTATTCAGCGTCTGAGGATCCGAGAACAAGATATAAGCGGGGTTTCTGTGCAGAGCCACGGAACGGCGAGCGATCCTGATGACCTTGTATGCACCCCATAACAATGCTATGTGGACAAAGAGGAGGAAAAATACGGCCAATACCATCTCCGCAGGGGAGTCATTCTGGGTGAACTCCCAAAAGCAGAGGATCGTGACAGGAGGGTATCCCAAGAGGATCATCCGGAACAAAATGCCTTTGAGCACGGTGTCTGGAGTGAATCAGCTAAGCGTATGTCCTTCAGGGGGGAAAACATCGCATTGAGAAGAATGACTTACGCCACCCATTCCGAAATTCAAGGAAAGTACCCCCCTTGATCCACTTCGCTCTGGCAGCTACCTCACACAGCCCTTTGAAAGCAGCCACTGCGAGGGTCGTGAAGACCAAGACGAGGTAAAAGAAGGTGATTCCCGTGAGGAAAAGGTTCGTGGACTCGATTCCAGCTCGATACGCGACTCGTTGAATGCCATAGACGAGCCAACTACCATATTCGGTCTTGATGTTCCCACGCTTCACGATGCCCGAGGCTGAGTCACTGACTGTGTGGGGGATCATCTCGGCGGCCCGACCAGCCAAATCGAGCAGCGGTCCCGCCATGGGTAAAGATCGCTTCTGGATCTCGACCGACGTACTAAACACCGTGTCGATGTTAAAGAGAGTAGATGGCGTGCCACCGGTGGCCCGTTGGTACCAGGTGAAAATGGTTTGCACTACAAAGAGGATACAGCGTTAGTCATGCCCAACATCATCGTTTCGGCTGCACGTGATTGCTCCCAATATCTAATCTCATAGCAGGCTTCCGAACAGCTTTACGTCCCTCGAATCGATATGTAACGAGTATTTGCAGTGAGAGGGCTCGTGAATCACTTACTGAAGCCCACGTTGATAATGCCCATACTCCATTGAAAGTCTTGGGTCCAGGCCTGGACAACGGGTGGCAGGGGGATGCCTACCAACCCAACCATGGCCTGGGCTTGGAAATAGCTGCAGAGAGACAAGGCGTTCGCGGCGACATGAGAAGCGGCATTCGAGTGGCCCAGACCGGAAATGATGGCGGAGGAGGTGAGCGCTAGACCAGCGACAACAGCGGCTGCCCACTTGACCCCTATCAAATCTACCGTCTTCCCGTTCGATACCTGAGCCTCGACGCAGGCCACGCTCTGGCCGGCCCTATTCCCATCCGTCGCGTTGATATAAACACGGACCTTAGCATCGAGATCAGGAAAATTGTAGGCGATGCTGGGAATGTCCTGGGCGGCGGATTTGCTGATGGGAACGGTGAAGGGCGGGTTGTCAAGCTCTGCCGAGTACATGGGACAGAAACCGGCGAGGCCTATCTCGCAGGGGTTCACGACGATGTGGAGGAAGGAGTAGCCATAGACGATGATTTCGATGTCGAACAAGACGCTGGCCTCAATGGTAGAGATGGCAGAGAGATTCACGTTAGCAACACCGGTGTCGGGTGTATAGACGACTGAAAACAGTTTGGCAGTGAACTCGGAGTTGTCCTGACAGGACTTCAGAGACGTGGAAGTGAAGGCATTCTCGGCGGCGACAGGCAGGACGAAGACGCCCAGATACGCGAGAATACAAGACAGGGTTCGACGTGGCGACGTCTTCATGTTGGGCGAAGTGAGCGACGGAGTCGGAGCCGATTCGACGGCAGATTTCGCTCCCAAAACCAGATCAACTCCCGACCAGTTCAGGGCCGTTCGTATGGCGTCGATTTCCTTCAACACTGTCGCCCAACTCCCCTACTGTTATCTACTAGTGATGGAGACCGACTCCGAGTTGGGCGTGACCGTCTAATGTGGGAGTTGAACTGGCGCCTATGATTGCTTATTGAGTGGGGGGCGGAGAGATGACGATCAAACAAGGTCGCTTTCTTGATTCAAGGTAGCCTGGAAACTACTCCGTAATAATAAAAGTAACAGAGAACCAAGGCAGGAGTGATAGATAAAATACTATCTAACCAAAGCGAGTGAAATCTGCCTTCTGTCCGAATATTGCTGAATCGGCGCGACCAACTTTCAAAGACGGTAGCGATGATGTCGTGTGTCCAGAGCGAGCATTTCACTGACGGATGGGGGAACGAGGGTTGAGGAAGCATGGGAAGTATGGGGGTTTTGTTGGAAAGCAAGCAGGATACCTCAGCGAAGGATGATGATGTGAGACGGAGGCAAAGAACACCTGCAGTGACAGCAGTCTGCAGCCTGGGACCTGGCTAACCTACAGTGACAGTGACAAGCAGAACCAGGTACCCCTTCACTCGGTAGCCCGGCAGGAAGTAGAAGTAGGAACGAGGTACAAGTACGCCGCACGAGACCGAGGAGCGGGAGATTGCAGCATCGAGCAGGCGGGAGGATCAGCTTGGCGCGTACAGGTACCGTCGACTGACTGGTACCATTGACTTCAATGAATGTTGACTGCTCGCAATCTGAGTGGACGACGATCTCGCTCTTTTGCGTCAGAGGGGTCGGTCACTGGCCCTGATGTCCTGTTGTTGGCCTGCCAAGTCTGTCATTTCAATACTTGAGGTCGTACTTTGTACGTGCGGGACATTCGGGGGTTTTGTTGATACCCTCTCCTCCTGTGTGTCATTACTAAGTACCCCGTACCCCATACCTAGGTACTCTCCGCTCTCCGCATGAGAACCACGCTGCCACAAGCTGATTCATTGTTAGTTGATTACGGAGTATTCACATCCACAATATTTCAGATGGTGGTAATGTTCACTTGACATATCAACCATGGGCTGGTCTGCCGTCTGCTGTCCGCTTGAGGACGATTGATGGTTATTTCTTCTGGCTTCCTTCAGCGGGGACATGATCTGGATTCTGGCAGGGTGTTTCGTCGAGTACTATGTACGGGGCAAGACTCCAACATCAGGGCAACCAACCACTGACCACTGTCCGAGATGGCGCTGACGGGCCAGCGAGCTCTGGTGAAATTGAGTCGGGGCAGTGCAGTCAGCAGTACGAAGTACTTCGTAGCGATCGATTTTTGACAAATCTGGCAACTGAATGGCAGTAGCGAGCAGCAGACGGTGGGCGGGTGGATAGCGGATCGACCCCAGCATGCACAGCCCCCCCAGAATAAAGTCGCGCCAAGTACCTGGGTATGGAGTATCGCATTCATTACGAGAAACCAGGCATTCTGGTATTTCATACTTCGTACTCGCAGCCCTGAGGGTGCTTTATAAAGAAGGAGTATTGCGCTTCCATCACTAGATTCCGCTTCATTTTCATGATAGCAGTACTCCGGCTTACTGTTTGCGCTCAACATGACGCGCCACACCAGTCGTCGAGGACCGAGGTACCGGCAGGGCTGAGAGAGTTAGACCAGGACCAGAAACCGTTGGTAGAGGATTGAGTGAAGGGAGGATTCAACTTGAGTGGACTGGGGTCATTCGTCTGAAGAAGTAGGGGAATGACGAGAAATGATTGGCCCCCCGTGTCCTTCCTGATCCAGACTCCAGAACCCCCAAACTGCCCCAAGGGGCCCAAAGTCGATGGGCGGATCTCGGAACTGGGGGGCGCTACTTCGTACGGAGTCACAGTGACACGTTGAAAGATTAAGTAAGAAAAAAAAAGTGGCTTCAATTTTTAGTGCCAGAAACGGCTTCAAACGTTGTTCCGCCCTACTCTGGTTCCCGTCAGCGCCTCCAGCTTTGAGGCTTCAGCTCGAAACAGCCCTGAAGCTTGAACGGACTGTGGGCAACCAACTCTCTTAAGGTTACTATAAAAGGGGGCTTGATCCCATCAGACCTCCTCTAGGGAGATACATCACGAAGCCTGTGTCTTGACTTCATCACCTCCCTGCCTTATCGGTCGCCTAGGTATCGTCTGTCACCTGGGCTTTTCACGTTTTTAATGACAACCTTGAAGGTGTTTTTTTTTACTCACTGACACACCATAGCCAGCCAGCTTTCCTGCAAGGTCTACGATGGTTCAATGATTTCTTTCTTCATGTGTGGATTTCATACGAAGTACTCCTGTTCCATCGACTCAGCCTCCCGCAAGTAATCACTTTGGACCAACTTACATTGCGATGGACACTAAAAGGAGTACGTTTGACGGGTATGTAAGGTACGCGAGCCACCAGGAGCATCGTCAATGTCTTGCAGTGTTGGTAGTTGGTATCTACATACCTATGTATCACCTGATCGATTCAGATGGGTCTTTTGATCTTGCATCTTTCTCCTTTTCACCAATGCGAGATACGGATCTCCATCGCAGCTAGAGCGTGAATCGCACTGCTTCCCATTCCATCAGCGGTACAGTATCTATCTTCAAAGCTGGTAAGTATGGATGGCAATAACAGATGGCTTTCTCCTGATATTTCTCCTTAATGTCAAACAAGTTTGTCGATCCGCCTTTCTCCCTTCAGCAGGCCGCATGAGGCTGTCCTGGCCTGCGAAACAGTCTTGACAGCTGATGCGGCGATGCATGCGCGATCCATGCCAACAGCACCATGTGCCTGAGTATCAAGGGAGGCACCAAACATGCCGTCTTCCGACTTGCCACCAATCTCAAGTTTCGAAACACAGCCGAGGCATATCAAAGGATGCCCAATATGCCCTTTTCCTGAAGATGCTGGCCCTTCCGTATGTCATTGCTATTCAATTTTACGAAACTACCTGGGCAATGAGCCACCAGAATTATGACCAAACTGCTCCCCGCAGCGTGGGGAATCGAGCCAAAGACAGAAAGTAAGAAAAAAAAGAAAAGAAAAGACAGTTGTAGGTTCTCAGGAAGTAAGGCGACAATAGATTTCCCCATGCTGTATGTGAATGCTAGTAGTAAAAGGGCTGCTAGCGAAAGGGGTGCTAGCGATTTGGACATCAACCTCCATGCGAGGTGTCTTCGTTCCTATCCCGATCCCGAGGGCGCCTCAAGGGCCATGTAACTCCGTGACTTCAGCTATACCAATATTGAAATATCATTTAGTTCGCATTCCCACTTGCGCGTCCTCTCCAAAGCAGATACTCGAACCCGGTATGTCGGCGACCTGGGCAATGACCAGACCGGAAAGCAAGTCATGAGCGTGAAGCCGCTAATATCCATGCAGTGTTACTCCTGCTTCGACGTGCTTTACTGTTCAAGAGCGGCTCTTGTAAGAAGTTGTGATGACTCACCAGGAAAAAGAACGGCCAGGACAGCCAGAGCGACGATGGCTTGGTAATCGGTATGGGAGAACTGACCCACTAGGTCTGAACACCGTATTCCCAAAACAGAAAATGGTATCCCGGTCCGCACCCGGCTGAATAAATTCCGCGGTCCCCTTTTCCATTCGATATCACGGCGCGGGTCACCGCATGGCAGTGATTGATTCCAAAGCTCATGCAACATGAGCCAATACCCGACCGCTTCTCGAATCTGGAGAAGCGGTCTCGAATCTGGAGAAGCGGTCCTTGTCTCTTCACACCAGTAACGAACGTGCCGTTGTCTGGGGACTAGGTAGCTGAACTGGATGCTCATGGATAGGGGGGTTGACAAACCTGGCTTGCTCATGAGACTATGGAGGACCTCGCTGGTCGATCCCTTGGGTCAGAAGGACTATAAAAGCATGCCACCGCCGCCGTGAAAAAATCTCTCGTGAAGTCAATCCTCCAGAGCACGCATCTAGACAGGCAGCCATAGCCCAGATTCAAAGCTGCCCTATCTTGAGTCCTTACCCACCCACCCTCACATTTGAACAATACAATCTCCTCTATCCTAACTATACTTTCCACCACAACTCCATCCATCCATCCATCATCATCATCACCATCCACTACCACCACCATGTCCCAAGCCGAGCAACTCTCCGCCATCGCCCGCGGCTTCGCCGCCCAGTCCCCCGAGATATTCCAGCAGCTCGCCGACGGGCACGCCGAGTTCCTGCGCACCTTCAGCGCCAGCCAGACGATCCAGCCGGGCGCGCGCCTCCCGTCCTTCACCATGACCGACGCGACGGGCGAGCCGGTATCCAGCGACGCCCTACTACTCTCGCACCCACAACACCGGTTCCTGCTGCTGACCTTCTACCGGGGCAACTGGTGCCCCTACTGCAACGTGGCGCTGGCGCACCTGCGGCGGCGCCTCGCCGACTTCGAGGCCCGCGGCTGCGGCCTCGTCGCCGTGTCGCCCGAGCTGCCCGACACCAGCCTCAGCACCGTCGAGAAGCTCGGCCTCCAGGACGCATTCCCGGTCCTGACGGATCGCGGCAACGCGCTGGCCGCTAAGCTGGGCCTCCTGTACGACCAGGGGTCCGCGCGCGCGCTGCACGCCAGCGTCGGGGTCGACCTGAAGGAGCGGAACGGCGACGATAGCTGGGTCGTGCCGATCCCGGCGAGCATCCTGGTGGATCGGGAGGGGGTCGTGCGGAACGTCTGGGTCGAGCCGGATTATAAGAAGAGGCTGGACCCGGAGGTGGCGTTGGGGTGGGTGGACGCGCTGCTGGCGGGGGAGACGAAGTGAAGTGAAATGGAGTGGAGTGATGAGAAGTGAAGTGATGAGAAGTGGGAAAAAGGGGGGATTTTGATGTTTTCTTTCCTTTTTCTTGAGGATGGATGGTAATTTTAGAGGATTCGATTCGTCGTCGTCGTCGAGGGAGGGTGGGAGCGGGCCGATGATAGTGGGTTGAGTGGTTTCTGTTATGCCTGACTGGTGGTCAGGTCCGAAAAGAGGGGGGAATGTAATCTTTAGATCTCGACGAGGTTTGTCAATGGACAAGTAGTTATAGCATGCGTTCTTCGAATTGAATGGATCGACCTTATGACAATCTATTTGCCTTCATTTATATACACGAAACGCCAGAACCCTATATACAAACCCCCATATAATCATGGATATCATATCATCATAATAATCTCAGGACCAGCCAAGATTCCGCCCCCTCCCCCTTTTTCCCCCCATCCCTTACCTGCCCAATTGCCTTCCTCACAAGACTATATACAAGAAAAACACCCACCCACTCGCACAGCCAACCATCCTTCCATCCATATCTCCCCTCTTTCTCCCCTCAAGAACCCACCACCCCGTCCCGTCCTCCTCCTTCACCTCCTCCCCGCCACTTGAACCCCCTCCTCCTCCTCAAGCGCCCCAACGCCCCACCGCTGCCCGTCTCGCCGCGGCCCCACAGCGTCATGGTCTGACCGACCGCGCACGTCGTCGTGGCCGGCATCTCCATCATGACGCTCCAGGTCCCCGACGCGCACTGCTGGTAGCTGGACCCGCCGACGCAGTTGAACATCCCCTCGTCGGTGCACGCGCCCGACAGCGCGCCACTGCTGCCCGTACCGGGCGTGGAACTCGGGGCGGCGGCGGCGGCGCTCGAGGATGCGGATGGTAGGAATGGGACGATGGAGACGGCGGAGGAAGGTGTAGAGATGGGGGAAGAAGAAGAAGACGAAGAAGAGGTGGGAATAGAAGTAGAAGTAGGGCTGGTAGTAGAGACGTCGATGACGATGACGCTGGTGACGAAGCTGCCAGATGAAGCGGGGTTCGTAGTCACGAAGACACCACCACCACCAGCAACAGCAGAAGAAGAGGAAGGAGTCGAACCTGACGCGGACGCAGAACCGGACGCGGAACCGGACGATGAGTCCGATCCACCTGTTCCCTCGGTGGCCCCCTTGGGCACGCAGCCGGTGCCCGAGGGCGTGGCGAAGTTGTTGTTGGACCCGGGCTTCTCGACGTTGGCGCCCGGATCCGGGTACTCGGGGTCGGTGCCGGGCTCCGTCTTGCAGTCGTTAACGGACTGCAGGTTGGCGACGAAGAGCTCGGGGAGATCGCCATCCCGCTGGATCAGGTCGAAATCCGACATGGACTCGTTGTTGAGGGACCGCTTCGAGCTCCCGCCTGTCACGGTGATGGGGGCGCAGTTCATGTAGTACTAGCTCGCCAGCTCGGCGGTTAGTGGGTGGGATGGGTTCATTGTTGTTATGTTTATTTATTTACGAAGCTTTTTTTCACGGAATGGGGAGGCGAAGAGGCAAAGGGTAGGGATGTGGGATGCATGGGGTTAATAGCTCACCTCAGGTTGTCCGGCAAGCTTGCTGATCCAGGTCCAGGCAAAGGCGTACTGGCCGGGCGCGACCGAGTCCGGGATGCTGAAGTCGTAGGTGTCGGGGCCGTCGCCCGTCTTGCTGGGGCAGCCGCCCTCGATGGAGAGGATGACCTGCCAGGAGGTCGAGGCGCTGGGCTGCATGTCCTTGCTGATGGCGAGCTGGCAGGAGCCGCCGCCGTGGACGGCGGAGCCGGTGAAGGACAGGGTCTGGGTCTCGCCGACGGCCATGGTATTGTCGAGTCCCTCGGTGCTGTAGAACGTCGCCGGATCCCCGCTGAGCTTGCACGGGTAGTTGGACCCGGACGAGGACAGCGGCGAGTTGTCCAGGCTGCTGCCGCCCCACGGCGCCGGCGTCTTCATAATCATGTGGGCCTGTACGGTGGTAGAAGAGGCGACGAGAAACGCCGCCAGCGCTGCGCTGGCGCGGTTGGTGTGTGTAGAATGCATCTTTGGTATCCTTCCCGAATATGTTTATGTCGAAGTGAAAAAGAAAGTGAGAGGGAAAGATCGTGAAGAGTCCCAGCCTCTGAAATAAATCAAGGTATAAGAAAGGAAAGTAGAGAAAGAAGATATCCTCAGTGAATGCCCCTGATGCAAGTGAAGAAGTCGAAGTGAAGTTGTTGCCAAGGCGGGGGGACTTGAACATTTTATGTCTGCCGTCGAATAGACGCGTGAATATGAAAAGGGGGCACATGGCTGCTCCATTCTCTGGGACGAAACAGGAGGCCTTAATTGCGGAGCCAAATGACCTGCCCGAGAATCGATGGTGACCTACGAAAAGCAAGTCGACCAAGGAACAACTCGGTGCGCCGCCTGTCATGACCACAGCGCTGCACCGGGAGCCACTGCGGAAGCCAGGAAAGGATAGAAAAGGGGACGCGGTCTGTTTGAATGGGAGGATGGCATCTCGCGTGTGCGCATGGTGATTGGACGATCTGAAAAGTCTCCCGCACATTGATTGGGCGACAGGGACTCGAGGTCGAAACGGAGAGCGTTGGTGAGGGCCGATTGGCTGTGGGCAATCGGCACTACTGCGCACCGATGTCGTTGCCGCCAAAGCTTGAATTCCTGATCAAATCATTGACCAGCTTTTCGCTTTTCCCCCTAATATGTCATTCAGTTATATGGTCCATCATTTTTTTGAAACAACCAACACGTATTGAGGCAGTGAAGGACTTTACTACAAGTACACCCTAAGAGTCCATCTGTACGGTTCAAAAAAGAAACCTGGAAGTGGGAAAAACCAGTGCACACTGTTGGGTACCATTAATCATCGCCCTAGCCTCTAAATCCATTGCGCCAATAATCCAGTTCTATCCTACAGTCTTGCATTAACAAATATTCCTTTCTTTACCTGGGTAAATATTTTGAAAGTGACCCAGTGTGTGATGTGATTGAAGAGACCAGGCCGAAGATCCGAGCCAGCCGATCGGGGTCCGAAGTTACGCAGCAGCTACGGTTTTATCTGAGGGTGACTTGGTCCTGACACCTGGTTTCTCGCGCGAAATAGGGGTTTACGAAGGAATCCGCAGTTGGGGCGACGAAAGTTGCGTCCGAGTCGGGCGAGGATTCCGGTGCCTGACTGTCAAAGCCGTACACGAAATGGAGTGTAACCCTCGGTTCGTTATTTGGACATGTAGCGCCCTTAGTTCGCGCCTTGGGATATCTCATAGGCCGCCGAATCGGCGCCTCAGCACTGCCAGATAGAATATAGCCCCGAAGCCGGCACCGCCTACGTGGGCGGCATGCCCGATGATGCTGTTCTCGTCATTCAGTCGGTAGGTGTCATACGCGAAGTACCCGAGCGCGATGACCCAGAGAGGAACTCCAATAGGGATGAACATGAATTGCATGGGTATGTAAGGTCTGGCAAGTGCCATGGCGGTGACGAATCCGGACACGATGCCGCTGGCACCGAGGGCATGCGCATACTCCTTATTCATCATCTGAGGACTCAAGAGTTGAGCGGTGGAGCTGACGATCCCGGAGCCAACTCCCAAGGTCAGAAGGGTCGGTACAGATAGACCAGTGAAGACGGCGCAGCTGGCCATTGCGTTGAAGCTGATCATGTTGAATAAAAGGTGGAGAGGGTCACGATGGCTGACAGTGGACGAAAGCAAGGTCCACCAGCGACCCTCTCGAATATTCTCCGTGGTCAAGGTGAAGTTCTTGTACATATAGTCCAGCGTGGGGGTAATCCGCCCGCGAATGAGTCGACTTGGGTCGGAGATGGCTGAGATGGGCTCAATCACACGGTATACCCGTTTCCGCGACCCGCCTTCTGCTAATGCCCACCAGGCGAAAACAAGACCATTGATAGCCCAGAAAGGCCAAACTACCCATTTTCGTAGGTTTATACGTTGCGCCATTAGTCTCCAGAGCTCTTCTCGGTCGTTCCCATAAGGCCGGGCTTGGAAAGGTTTGCTGATCTGTCCGGGCCACCTCGTTCTGGGAAGAGGCATGAGGTGGTGCGGTCGCGTGATGCCATGGCCGAAAGCGAGTCGGCACCGGCTCAAGAGCAGCGACATTTTCTTCAATCTGTCTCGTACTGGCCTTGGGGGAGCTCAAGTGGGCGAACAGGAAGAGGAAGATCCAATGAAGGTAAGAGAAGGTCCAACGAAGATCCAATGAAGGTAAAGGTTGAGATGGAGGTTAAAGCTGAGATCACGGCGATGTGTTTCTGGTGGGGCTAAGGAATTGGCATTGCACGACACGACGAGCGACAATAGCCCAAGAGGGCAGGCGGTGATGTATCTTAGACAAAGTTACGTAATCCGTATTCTAAGTACCTATCAGGTGGCTGGCAAAACCAACACAGCGCAGCGCAAGCCTCTACGCCATAAAAGCAACCTATTCTATTGTTTATTCATTTGTTGAGATTTCGGAAATAAATAATAACATTTCGAAACTTTTCAAAACGATCAGAATAATTGATATCTTTTAAAACACATTCATGAGCCTGATGCTGATATGGTGACAATTCACAACTAGTACTTCGTGAAGGTGATAAAAATATAGGAGTCCCTTGCATGCCAGCATGCATGGGACGGGACATACGGGATGATAAGCTGTGCCCCTGATCTTGCCAGCTTGTCGCTGTATAATTCACGGATCGTCCGGAACGCACTTGTCTCGTCCTTTCAATCCGTTTTGTCACGACCCAGCGATGGCGGATATTCAACCTTTCAAGGTCACCATTACCCAGCAGGAAGTCGAGGCACTGAAGCAGAAGCTACTGGCTTCGAGGCTGCCCGATCTGTTTGAGAGTGACTGGGACCGCGGTGTCCCTATTTCCCATATAAAACGCATTTCGGACTACTGGAGGGAGACATTCAGCTGGCGAGCCTTCGAGGAGCGCCTGAATGCCTTGCCTCAATTCGAAGCCACCCTATCGCTCGACGGTTTCGACCCGTTCAAGGTTCACTTCGTCCATCAGAAGAGCCCATCGCCAGACGCTATCCCGCTGCTCTTCATTCACGGATGTAGGTGACTCCAAATCTTGGTGCGGAACCATGCGCTGACCACGACTGCGCAAAAGGGCCCGGGAGCTTCTATGAAGTCTCCAAGATACTACCACTGCTCACACAAAGTCATGTTGATGGCGACGTCCCGTCATTTCATGTTGTCGCGCCGTCCCTGCCCAACTTCGCTTTCTCCAGCCGCATTGACAAGCCTGGCTTTGGTATTCAACAGTACGCCGAGACCTGCCACCGGCTCATGCAGGCTCTCGGGTACAAGCAATACGCCGCACAAGCGGGAGACTGGGTATGGGAACACCGCCCACAGCGAGCTGGCTCCATCAGAACTGACCTTTAAGCGTAGGGAAGCATGATCGCACTCTCGATTGGCGTCTTTCACCCCGATGCGATGCGAGCTATCCACATGAACTTCGTCGCTGGCGCGCCACCTCCACCTACCTCTCCTTTCGCCTTCGTGCGCTTCTTATCGATGTACTTCCTTAGCTTGTACAGCAAGAAAGAACGGGCCGGATTGAAGGCTGCGCAGGATCATGTCGCGCGTGGCATGGCGTTCTACGAGATCCAGAGGACAAGACCCAACACGATTGGTGTGGCGCTCGCCGATAGTCCTGTCGGTCTTCTCAGCTGGATCTACGAGAAACTCGTTGCCTGGGGTGGGAAGTATGAATGGACTGACCAGGAAGTGTGTGAATGGGTGAGCCTGTACTGGTTCAGTCGCCCGGGCCCGGCTGCCAGTATAGTTCTCTACCATGAGGCGACGAAGGGTGACTGGCAAGCGAAAGCAGGCATTTCTGTCCCTGGAGTGAAGCTGGTGAGTCAAATCGGGCCCGTTCCTTGACCGACAATTTCGAGGGTTCAGTTATTCTAACCACGACGTCACGATTGCTAGGGTTTGTCGTACTTCCCGGAAGAGATATTCAGAACGCCTGGGGCGTGGAACAGTAGGATGGGGGACGTTGTTTTTGAACATGAGCATGAAGAGGGCGGACATTTCGCCACCTGGGAGAAGCCCGAGGCACTGGCGAAAGATCTCCAGGTTATGTTTGGTCGAAAAGGGGGGGCTTATGGTGCAGTGGAGGCATCAAGGGCGTGATAGCAAGACTGTTGCATGTTGGGACGGACCAATGTGTGGGGGAAAGCTCTGGGGTCCGCACTAAGGGGGAAGACCTTGATGGCCACCAAAGTTACTAGGCATTTTAGGTATAAAACCTTCTTGCCTGCCACATTCATTTCGAGAGACCTTTTTCTCTTCCTTTCTTTAGTCAACTAGATAGCCTCAATCAATGATTCTTCCCCGAACCCTTCTGCTGTAGCCAAATGCGACAAATATCGCCTTGGATTTCGTCTTTGTAAAAGTGCTTTCTCTCTTGGAGCTAGGTACCCTCAGCATTATTACATTCCACACTCGGAAGCCTGCTCATATGCGGCCAACATGTCAAGGTTGGATGGAAAGACCTTTATGAAAGTAGAAGGAGAGCTTCGTCTGATATCCCTCCATTAGACGGATGATACATACAACGCCATTACTCTACACCACCTAGTATCATGAGACAAATAAGACAGGCCAACCTTACGGTCTCCAGAAACGGGATATCGAAAACACAAAAGGAAAAAGAGATGAGACATTGACAATACCTCATTTCTTCGGAGCCGGAGAGGCATATCGAGAGCCTACCTAGGTAGAAGACTATTTTAACGTGATTCCACGGCTTTGAACAGCTTATTGCTTCAATGCAAATGCCATCATATGTCTTATAGTTTCTCAAACTGTAGCAAAACGAGATTGCCCTTTTGAAGAACTTGAAAGAAACTAATTTCCAAAGCAAGCATAGCTTCAATAGAGCTGGAATAATGCTAAGGAACATATTTGATAACTCCGGGTTTAAACAGCAGCTAGACAAGCCCCTGAATAAAAGCCCGTAAAGAACCGAACTGTAGCCAACTTGGCATCCGAATAGCAATTTGATAACATCTCAATTATTGTTAACCTAGATGATAATTAAGAGTCGCACTAGTAGTGAATAAGGACACTGGTTTATCAGAGCTGGTCAGTTAAGGTTAGTTGAACAGAGAGCTTAAGGGGTGAAGCTGTCTTACTTCATATACCTTTCTAACTAGTCGTCCCCTCCTTTCCGATGTCCATTCTCGTGAAACCCTTCGCCTCCACAGGTTAGGTACTAGTGTTCGCTCAGGCTGGGATCCTTGGGCAAGTAATACCCGACTTGTAGGAGTACGGATAGGGGTATAAGCCTTTCTCTATCTTGAGAATTATATATAACTTGAGATGCTTCACTCTGAGGATACTTTTCAAAAGAAAGATATTCTGGCACATGCCAGAAACTCTTCTTCTACTAGCAGATACTAGTCTGCTGGTACGAGTCATGGTGGTGTCGCGCAATTGCATTGCACATGGACAACATTGACCCAACTGCCGATACGAATGTTGGGGCCACTATCCTACTGTCGCTTATCTATATCAATGGGGGAAAGGACCTTACCTCGGTGTTAATGGCATGATCATTGAGACTGTTTGGCGAGATAGCTATCCATTCACAAGAACTTCCTCAACAATGGGGATGTAACCGATGAAATCTACGTAGTATACGTCATCATCAGTTATCAACAACCCAAAGAACCACAAGATTCAATGAACTATAGAAATTCTCTATTCATGAGAGTAGAAACCCATGAAACAGCGGAAACAATATCTATACCCAGCCTAAACAGCAGATCTATGAACGCCGTTCACACGACCACCAGTCTGTAAAATCCCCAAACACACAGGTGTATCCTCTACTCTCAGAACCCACACTTATCACAGCTCGCTATCACTCATATGGACGAAAGAATTTGAAGTATCACGTCAATGAGCTTTCCTAAAACTCCCCGTTCCTCCATCCCCAGACTACAACCCCTTTAAAGAACTCCTTTGAAGACCAATATGAGTAGGGAAAAAAGGCGAACAGTACCTCCCGATCCGCCGATGCCGCCGCCGAGATGGCTTTCCAGCGTCGCCTACTCCTCGAACAGGCCGACCCGAACCTCTACAACCGGACTAATTCAGCACAATGGTCAAAGCAGGTTGCTAGCGGTAGCGGCAGCAGTAGCAGTTTTGGTAGTGGCAATGGTCCTCCCCAATCGACAGAGACCGTGTTCCACCACTTCGAATCGGGCGACGGCGCTTTCCTGCGAAATGTCAGGTCGGGAGCCCGGAGCCCCGCGAGGCAGGACTCCAGGGCAGGCAGCCACTGTTCGTCGGGATAAAGAATAGGCGAGGAAGAAAGAAGAAGAAAAGCAGTAAGATGGGGATAGGGAGGTAAATCTGGCTAGGGTGGGATTACGATATGGAGTAGGGTTATGAGGGAGTGGAATGTGGAGCACGAGAGGTGGCGGGAAAGGGGTAGAAAAGGGGGCAGAAAAGGGGCAAAACATGGAGTTGGGCTAACGCGGCGCCCCTTTAATGTTCTATGTTGGGCCTTCGGTCATGGTATTCGACAGAGAGGTTCACCGATGCAGTTTACATCATCATAAGGACTTGAATAATTATATTATATTAATCAGGTGACCCTCTGCACTAAGATTTCAATATTTATACACATGAGAGGAGTGCTTAATCCGGAGTCCCATGTCAGACATCCTGTTTCTTATCACGATAAGTCTGTCTGATGGGCCTTTTAAGAAAAGAGGTAACGAGAGTCAGGATTGGGATAGAGCAATGCATATTTTGGTCTCCCTCAAAAGAAGAGATTCAAGGGTGTGCCGTCGCTAAGCTAAAGATGAAGCACTAAAGCTTTCCACTCTGGAACATGAACCTTTGGTTGCCTTGCCAGACATGAGGCTTGAAGCGTCACTCCCTATCCAGTATCTCACGAGCGTATCGGAAGCCACGTGCTCCAGTGATCGCACCGTCATCCATCGCCCTCCTGGCGGTCAGATACGGAGCAGGGATGAACGGGAGCAGCACAGCGACCGCCAACGACGACGAGCGTCATCATCTCGGCGTAAGGGAAGTGCAGCCAAGCAGGCACAAGTGACGCGAGATGCCAAAGCCCCCGGTGTGATATTTGCCATCGACAGCGACGACAGCTGTCTTGGCCATCGACAGCCAGCGTCACCATCTCCCCAGCCTCCCACAGGAACACACAGACAGGCCACGCCCCCAACAAACGACTGAAGACTTGGCTTGCAGCAAAAATAACCATACGTCATGTAGTATCGAACCAGCTTTCGCTGACAACGCTATGATAAAAGCGTCTCGCACTGGATACGAATGCGAGAGGGGGGGGGGGGGGGGGGGGGGGGGGGGGGGGGGGGGTCCAGTGGAGGAGTGATAGAATGGACACCCACCTCGTGGCAAAGGGGTATTATCCAGCCATCCATCCATCCAGCCATCAATCAGATCCAGCCAGCCAGCTAGCCAACCCAACCACACCGGCGGGCAACCAAGTAAGGACATGAGTCGTCGACGAGATCAGCCAGCGTTCCAGCGCAGCATGGCTAATGTCGGTGGAGACTCGTCGCGCGTAGCCGAATGGAAAGAAGAAGTAGTTAAAAAACTGAGGAAGGGGTATAGAATAATAGGTACCAGATAGCAGTATCAAACAGCGAGTCCTTTTCTTCGAGGCACCAATCGACAGGGACTCCTCAATTTTATCCTCACTAGCTTACCCTTGGCATTCTTTTGCTCCTCCTCCAAGAAGAAGATGGAGATGAAGCTTTTCGCACGGAGCTTATTTTCCCCCCTTGTGAAGGGAATGTGAAGTGGGCCAAGATCAAGATCAAGGCAAAGCAGAAGCTTGACCTGTGAAAAAAAAGCTCCGACTTCACCTCCTCTCTTCCGCGCCGAATTCTCCGAAATCAACAGACAAGACAGACATATAATAAGAGTCCTAGACCCAGATGAGACAAGGCTACCAAGGTCTGCGATGCCGTGGTACGCGTTGAGCTTTGACTTCTTCTTGGCGCTGCAGGGTTTTTCGACCTGGCTGGCTGGCTGGCTGGCTGGCTGGCTGGCTGGCTGGCTGACTAGGTAGGAACCCGAGGTCGAGAGGATGAGGAGAAGAGAACGATGGTAAGGTATTTCGTACGTGTCTGGGGAAAAAAACAAGAAGAGACAGAGAAACAACCGTCACGAAAAAGAAGTTGCTATCAGCCTCTCAATGAGGGATTGGCCTCAATGCTCTGATGATGATGGATGTGTATCATGACATAACCAACCTGCACTCGCAGGGGAAAAGAAGAGAAAAACCTCGATTATGCAATAACTAACCAGCGGATGGCTTGCCTATTAAGCGAGGAGTGCCATACATACCCTATCTAACCTACCGCCATGTGGCCCGCGCCATCTGGTACTCTCTCCCTCCCTGCCTCCCTATATTACGTAAGTTACTGGTATGCCGGTAAAGAGTGGGAAACAGAAAAAATCCCCGCAGTCAGTCAGTCAATGCGACAGACACACACCCCGTCATCCCCGCCATCCATCCAATCAGAAGCCCCCGCCAGGTACTCCAGAGGTAAACTTTCGACTTTTGCCGGCATTACGATACCACACTTTTTTTTCCCTGGAGCTAGCTGATCCAAACTTTTATGGTCTATATCACGCTTCTGTTATGCCGCTCGCTCATTATCACAGGTGAAAGAGAAACGGAGAGAGAGACAAGAGTCTGGGGAAGCAAGAATCTGGGGTCGGCGAATTAAAAAAAAAAAAAAAAAAAAAGAAAGAAAAAAAAAAACCCTCTTTTTTTTTCTCCCTTTGCTTTCCTCCCGTGTCCTTCTCCACCCGCCGCCAACCTCGTCGTCGCAGCAGACAGACAGACTAGGCGGGAAAAGAGGCTGGCTGACGGGACTTGCTTGGCTGGTGCTGGGGAGTCGATTGGATTGGATTGCAGGTTTTTCTTTTTTCTTTTGACCTGGAACAATCATCAGCTCTCGAACCCTGTTGTTATTGTTGAGTTTTCTCTTTCTTTCAACGTCCCAGTAGACTAACCACTGTACTTTCGTACCGGCCCCTAAGACACGGCTCGTAACTGCATTTTCCTCCCCTCTCAACCGGAACGCTTTGACTGGAGTACGCACAGAGCTAAGCCATCGTTCCTTGATTTTTTCTTCTTTTTTCTTTTTTCTTTTTTTTCTTTCTCTGTCGGGCTTGCTTCCGATGAAAAACAAGTCTTACTTAGTTGCACCTATAATTGTATCACTCTGGACTGCTGACCGGCTTTTCACGGGGGCGACGTCTTATACATGCATGATATGAGATATTTCCTTCACAGGCGTAAGTAAGGTGCTCCGGGTCTAGGCCAAGATCCGACGGGACGGGAGAGGGGGGGGAAAGGGGGTGGGCGGGCAGGCATGATTAAGCCGAACACAGTGATACGGGTGACGGCATGAAAAAGGTCTTTATATACATCAAGTCTGAGGTCAACATGTTCAGTTGGGAAGGACAGAAACACACGGTGGCGTAACTTAATGAGCGTGGCGGTGGGTGGCGTATCCGCGACCGCGACCGCGGCGGGACGGGGGGTGTTTAACATACATACAGTAAGATTACACATGGGACAAGACAAGACAAGACAGACGGGTGCGTGCATCAGGAACCGGGACGGGTTCCTGGAAATGTAAGAAAACACCAAGCATAAAACCGCCGTGCCGCCATCAGGTTGTCATGTTGTTTCTTATGTCAGATCATCCTCGAGGCGCGCGTAGCCGCATCTATCACGATCGCACAACGGCTACCTGCAGACGGCTTATCTGATTCTGCGTCCTTGGTCTTTTTTTTTCCTCTCCGAAACTTGGCACTCGATCACAACAGCAGCACGACACATGCGCCACGCGCCCGTCTCCCGAGGTCTGCCGACAAAAGTTGCAGACAGGAAAAAAAGGGGGATGGATGGATGGATGGGTGTGCGACACAGCAGCTCGGTCTTTCGTAGGTGCATGCGCCACCACGCGTAAGTTAAGTAGGTACTGACATGACGCGTCGTGAAACGCGAGAGGCCTCTGATCCTTTTTTTTTTTCTAGTTTACTTTTTTCTTTTCCTCGCATAAAAGGGACATGCGATTAATAAGAATATAACGAACACGGGAGGCACAGAGGGAGTAAGCGGTAAGTACTTCACAATTGGAGATGGGGCAAGATGAGACGATCTCATATGACTTTTTACCCCGCATGATGCTCCTTTCTCCTCCTCCTCCTCCTCCTCCTATTCTCCTCCCCTGTGCCTCATGATGTAGACTATGTATGACCTAGGCAGGCTAGGTAGGTTCAACACGTCTGCTTCTAGAGATAACCATGTTAGTCGGTCAGTAAGTCGTTCATTCAGTCCCCCCAATCTATTCTTCTCCTGATGATCTCTCTTCGTCCGAGGTCGAATCACGATATACCCCAACTTACGCGAACATTGCTACTATCGTCAGATTTTGGTGAGTAACTTATGGAGGCGCAGATGTCCGTCCGTCCACCCGGATGACTTGCAGCTAATAACCCGGATCTGCTTCGCTTGCTTCCAGGTTCTATTCATACCTACCTAACTAAAATTCTGTCACTTTCTCATATTTTGCGGATGATTGACTATGTGACAGACTGATATCCACATGTTATGATGTTCCTGAATGTCATCTCGCTGTGTATGTAAGACAGCGGCTATGCACTTGGCAGCTTTTTTGGTCAACTGATTCCCCGCACTGCACTGCGGGCAAGTGGACAGAACAGACAGAACAGTCAGTAGGTAGGGTCGTAAGACAGCGCCGATCCAGGGTCGGGCGCGCGCGCATACACACCTACATATGTAGGTAGGTACATCCATAAGTACTAGGTATGTACCTAGGTAGGTATACAAGTAGTAGGTAGGGAATGTAGTAATGGTGACCTGACGTAGCATCGTCACACAGGTATTCGGGAAGGGTTACCGGTGCGCCAGGAGGCGGTATCATCACCTCCTTTTTCCTCCTCTCCTGCGAGAGGACGCTAGCTTGTGCTGCCCGTCTTCGCCGCGGCCCGAAAGTCCATATTGCAGCCTCCCCCCCCCCTGTGCCCCCCCTCCCCTGCCAGCTCGACGACTTACGACTTTCTTTTCCGTCCAATCGCAATTCCACATCTCTTCCCCAGTCTACATGTCCCCCCCTGGCCTTTGAATTTCATGCCCTGCATTGTGGATTGTCCTTGCACCATGCAAGACATTCCGTCGTCGTCCTACCACACCTGTCCGACCACCCTCTCTCCTATTATGACCCATCATCGACCATCTTAAGCTTATTCTCTCGATATTTCGACCAATGGGATCTTGAAGTAATCTCTCTTTCAAGGAACAATAAGGAGGGTTAGATAGATATAGCGTAGTTGGAGAACAAAAGTCACCCACTCACCTGCCGTACATAATAATAACCTACACCAAGCAGAACAAGAACACAGCACATCCTGGCCACCGCTGAATTCCGAGACCGAAAGCCGGAAAAACTTGGGATGGCATTGGTTGGTGGGATAGAGTATTCCTTCCTCACATGTCGTTCCTAAGAATCCCTCCACTCGGAAAATACTCTTCATCAAGAGGGTGGGAGGGGGGTGGGCCGTCTCTGCTTGCTTGCTTGCTCCCTCCCTCCCTCCCTGCACCCCACAAGCCACAGCAGAAGCGAAGTGCATATCTACCTAGGTACCTACTGCGTAAGGTATCTAGAAACCTAAGGGGTAAAAAAAAAAACGCCAGTGACCAATCTCCGAAAGTCCGGTAAAAGGAAAAAAAAAGGGATACGTTATATGATCTATCAGCATACATACACAGCCTTCCTTCTTTATTAGCTCTGGTAACTTTGACTTCCACACACACACACACACACCCTCTCACGATGTATATCTATCTATCCATCCAGCCGATCTTCGCCGCTCTCGTGCCCGCCACCCCCCTCCCCCTCTTAGCTAGGCCGACGATATCCACACCTCGTGAACAGTCAGTTCATAGTAGAAGGGAAGGCGAACTTCTCTCTTTTTCCCTCCTCTGGTCCCTAAATCAGACGAGCGAGGGCTCCTAGGGTATATGCGTGCGTAGTTGCAATATGCTGTGGCTGTGTTGAAGAGAGAAGGGAGGGGGGATTACTACCTTGGACTTGGACGCACATGCTTCCCGAATCCTAAGGGTCTTGTATCCTAAGAGTCTCTTGGAAGCTTACATAAGAACCTTTCCAAATCCTAGAGAGAAGGAAGGAATGAGGAGCAGGAATTCCTCATAGCCGAGGTATTTATAGCTAGCTTACTAACCTACACGAACGCCGTATCTTGAAACATTCCCAAGAGAGAATCCATCATCATCTCGGATCCATTCCCACACACACTGAAAGATGAAGAAGAAGCATAAGTAATCTAAGGTTAGGTGATTTGCTAAGGCGGAACTGGTGTAGACTTTTTCGAGAATGAAACCCCCCTTTCCCCCTTCCCTCTTCCCCCTTTCCATTCCTCCTTTCTATGATTCTTTTCACGGGTTTTCTTCATGATTGGATTCGTGTGTATGTATATGCGTATCTCTTATGGTGTTCAGATGTTATATACAAGGTAGGTTAGTTCGTTAGATCAAGTAGGTAGGTAGCTAAATCACAATTTCTCTCCTTTTCTTCTCTTCTCTTCGGCTCCTGGTATCACCTCTCATAGATAACTGACTACCCTTCATACCCTTTCATATCGTATCATATCATATCATTCGTTCATACCCCCAAATCGTGACCAACGTAGCTAGTTATTTCCCGTCCATCCATACACACATAGTCTATGTAGGACCATCTCATTTATTCATTCATTCATCCTTCCATCCTTCTTCCGTATACCCGTCATGAACTAATCTTTTTTTTAAACCTCATTCAATCAATACCTAAGTAGGTACATCCCATCATAATCATCATCATCATCATCATCATCATCAACAACAACATATTCCCAAGGAAAAGAAAAAGAAAAGGGTGGGTGTGGGTGTATTCGAGGTGGATACCCACCCAAGGTTCCCCATCCCTATTCCCCATACCCCCTAGGAGAACCCGGTTGCCGCCGGCCCGCCCCCGTACAGGGCAACCCTGCCCACAGGTGCCTGCCCTCTCGTTTCCAAAGAACAGACATACAACAGAAGCCCCACCAGAGGTATCATCGCGTAAAAGAAGAAGAAGAAGAAGAGGGAAAGAATATACGACAGAAGTCGGTAAAAAAGGGTGGACTTTTTTTTTGAAGTCGTCCCGAACACCCAGAACCCCTGGTTCTGTATTTTTTTTTGTTGAACCCCCCCTCCCCCCGCAAGATAGATCGACACCAGACCACGCACGCATGTGACAATCGTAGTAATAGTAACAGTAACAGTAACAAGTGTGTCACCATCACCCAAAGAAAAAAAAATTCAGTGCACGAATGTGAACGCACCACCGGCCCCGCCGTCCCCGCCGACGGCGACATGCGCGGTCCCCGGCGTAGGCGGGCCCATGCTGAAGCCCCCGAAACTTCCGGCCGGTGCCAGGGGGGCGTGGTGAGCACCAGCACCAGCACCAGCACCGAACTGGTGCTGCTGCTGCTGCTGTTGTTGATGCTGCGCCCACTCCATCTCGTCGGGCGCGCCCCAGAGCATGCCGTCGAGGTCCCAGAGGCCGTGCTGGTCCAGCATGGCCATCATGCCGCCGAAGCCGCCCTCGGGCTCGAGCCCGATGGGCGACATGTGCAGGTCGGCGTCGGCGCCGAGCGCGCTGATGAGGCTCGTCGCGGTGTTGTCGTTGGCCGCCGTAGTCGTACCGGTCATAATCTGTAGGGCATTGTTGTTGGCATTGACAGCGGCAGCAGCGGCGGCCGCCGCCGCGGCGCGCATGCTGGGCTCGAGCTGGCGCGAGGCCTCGTACATGCGCCAGACGACCTCGCGGGAGCGCTTGGCGGCGAGGGACCAGTCCTCCATGGCCTCGAGGAGGTCGAGGATGGTCTCGATCTGCTTCTGCCAGTCGGGGACGCGGGGCGAGTCCCACTGCCAGAAGACGGAGACGAGGGGGATCATGGCGGCCTGGTAGAGGAACCAGACGGCGTTCCAGCCCGACATCTGGTTGCGCGTCCACTCGCGCGCGATGTCCTCGATCGTCTGCTTGGCCAGGTCCCGGCACGCCTCGATGGCGGCGATGTCGTGCTCGGCCGCGTGCGAGGCCCCGCTGCTGGCCAGGTTCAGCAGCACCGGCCGGTGCAGCAGCAGCCGCAGGTTCTGGTACCGCCACTTCATGATGCAGCGCGCGATGTACAGCGGCTCCGCGCACGGGTCCGACGTCCGCAGGAGCCACGGCAGGCTGCTGTACCAGTTGACCAGCTGCCCGTCCAGGTTGCAGCGGTCCTCGGTGCGGAGCAGGGGCGAGATGGCCAGCATGTCCTGGATGGCGGTGGCGATCTTGCAGAACTTGATGTTCTCGATGAGGGGCAGGATGCCCGCGTGCTGCGCCGAGTCGCGGCCGGAGCTGACGCCCGTCTCTGGGGGTCGGATGTTGATGGCGGGACCCCAGCGTCCGAATGAGGGGCGGCCCATCGTCGTGGTCGCCCACGTATCCAGGCAGAATAGACTCCACCAGGTGCGTCTGCGGGTTTCGGCGGCGGCGATCTCGTTGCTGGTCCCGGTCGGGCCGTGAGCCAGACTTTCGCGGTGAAGGCCCAGAGCGCTAGCCATGCGGATGGCGGCACCGACTACGGCGTTGGCCATGTTGGGTCGGTTGATGTAGTGTAGGTAATAGCCTCCAATAAGGGCCAAGGCCTGGACCGTTTCGATATGGCTACTCCCGAAGGAGTCCATGGGCAGGTGTTCCATAGCCCGATTATAGTAATTCAGGTGGCTGTAGTCGTCCGACTTCATGGCTACGATGCTGCCCATGGCGAAGACCATGTTGAGCAGTGCGAGCCAGGGAGCATCAAATCGCTGTCCCTCGAGGTAATCCGCACGGAAAGAAGCCTCGTCGAGCATAGGGATGAAGACGTGGGTTCGTTTGAAGTATGCGTCGATCAGGGTTTGTCCTTTCCAGGACCACGGTACTCGCTGGGGTTCTTTCGAGTTTGTCACCTTCTGTCGCATGATAGGGAGGTTGTGGGCCATCTCGACGCTGTTGAGAGGCGGCGTGAGAGAGCTGCGGAGGCCGGGCTGTACTTTCAGCATCACCATGAGTGCCGCCTTGATGGATGATGCTCCGAGGTATGATGCTTGTCGGTCGACCGAGAGGGATAGGGCGTTTACGTCGTCCGCCTCCACGGGAATCGCGTCTCGGCCGCGGCGTTCTTCGTCCCATTCAGTGTCTCGAGAGGGTAGCTGCTCCAAGCCGGAGAGTCCCTGTTCAGACCCTGAGAAACCAGGCGAGCCAATGTCGCCAGACATGGGAGATGTGTGGAGTGGTGGTGATGGGAGAGCGGTGGGCCCATCCATGCCCGGGCGGTCGAGGAGGCTGAGTAGCTCCTGACGGGGCAAAGGCAGGAGAGACTGAACTTCATGGTTGGGAAACAATCGTTTGAGGATCGATCGACACTCCTCCAGGGACTGTGAGAGAGCCTCGAGAGTTCTATTCCAGTTAGGCTAGTCATCTACGTGGAGTCTCGAGCCAATACATACTTCCTGGAGGGGATCACCCTCTGCCGGTGCTTGTCGTAGAAACACCGTTTGGGAGCTCGGCTCGACAAACATTGGCCACACGGCTGTTGGCCGTCACATCGACTGAGGTTCTGTTAGTGTTTGGGTCTTCTTCGGGAATGTTGTACAAGCCCTACATCTTCCTGCGCTTGCATTCAGCGCATGCATGCGGAGTTGTAATTCGCTTGGCTGCGCCGGCGCCGTTCGCCTTGGCGCTGTCTGTTGAGTCTGTAGACTGCTTCCGCGGGGTCACCCCTTGGACTGAAAAAGGGGTAAGTCTCTATTGCCCTTCGGAGCAGCAATGGTAGATTACACATACAGGTGTGAAACATTCCACCTTGGGTGGGAATCGGTATACTTGGGGCCATGCTGCTGGCTGGGAGGAGCAGATGTGAACGTGAAGGGAGGCGGATGTGACAAGTCGGCAGCTGTTCTTGAGGCACAGGCTTATACTTGAGTATAGTTAAACGTATAGAGTCTTCAGGGAGGATCTGATGAGGCCATGAACCAGTGGAGAGAGTCATGTGGACCGACAACCGATAGGATGGGGCGATGGATGAAGTCTTATATAGGATATTGCCTTGCAGCCCTCTCCGTGTGGAGACGTGGAGAATCTGGAGAGATGAAGGGGTCGTCGTAAATTGTGTGGAGTCTCCAGACCAATGCTACTCTGCCTTGGTCAGGAACAGAGGTACTATAACGCGTGTCGAATATACCTCCATATTCCCTATAGCGAGTGACAGGGGGGAGGAGGTGTACTAGAGTAGGAGGAGGATAATAAGAAGGATAGACGGGAGTGTGTAGGCAAGGAACGTGCTCTGTACCAAGTCACTCCAAGGTACGGACGGGTGGGAACACTGGCATGTGGGGATCAATGCCGTCTTGTCGAACAACGATGGCTACGCTCGCATGAGAGATGGATGTAGATTGACCTATCGTCTAATGCGTGGGTGCCGGATATGGGGTAGACGGGGAAAGACGTGTCAAGTCTTGCCGGGTCGAGTTTGGCATATGGTGAACGCCATTTGAGCAACCATGCGTGAGCGCGGCTTGAAGCCACAGGTAACTGTCTCTGAGGTCAGGCGTCAGAGAGTGAGTTATCTGTCATGATGACCATCGTCAGTATTCGGATTGGGGGCCCGTAAACCAAGGCAAGGCACGGGAAGGAGGGTGTTTCACTCTCCCAAGGTTCCCACGATCCTCCATCCACGGCGCGCGTAGTCGTCCTCGTCCTCGGGCAGTATTCGGCAAGATGATGCACCAAGTAATCAGAGTGAAAGGAAAAATGTGAGCTGGGCAGCATATGCCTTAGGCTTGTCCACGGGCGATGGGCTACCAACCTGGGCACATCACCCGCTTTTTGGTGGGGGAAGCTGGGGCATGGGATTTTGGTACCCACGATTGAGTACTCCATGGGAGATCTCGTTAAATCGGTCTTATTTGACATCTGACGAACGAGACTAGTCAGTGAACAAGCCGACTGACCCTAGCAATAGCGCTTGCTAAAGATACCCAGATACTTCTGCTGTGCCTCTCTCTCGCCTCTTTGTTGGGGTCTGGGGTCCGGGGTTTCTACCATCACACACAAGTTGTACCTCTGTACCTCCAAGCGCAGCCACATTACCCCGGGCGGCGCACCCCTGGCAGAGAATGCAACGGATGAGTGTGAGGTAGTCAGGTAAATCAGGTAGTATGTAGTAATGTACCGGACTGGGGTACTTATTATGGTGGCAGGGTGGTCCATCATCGTCAGAGGCGCCTGTGCGGATTGGTGGGACCCAGGGGAAAAACCAGCATTCTCCAGATCTCAGTGGCTGGAGACTGGAGTTTCTTCCCGTTAACCCCTGCGAGTGCGTGCGTGTGTGTGTGTATGTCTCTCTCTCTCTCTCTCTCTCTTTCTCCACGGCTTCAACCCTTCGATCCCTTCCTGTTCTTCATCCACTCCGAGCGAGGGGGATCGGCCGGCCAGAACTTGCACGTAGCCGTCAAAGGGTTGCAATGAGAGATAGTAGTGCCAGAATATCATTTTTCCCTGTATCCTTTCTTGTCCGTATCCTGGCTTTTGTGTCTTCACCCTCCCACTTTCTGTCGCTGGCCCATCATATCTCATTGATATATACTTACATATACTCACGTCCTAGTCATGTAGCAACCCAGTCAGCCAGCGCTTGCTCAGCGAGGCAGCCGTCGCATAGCAAGCTGCCTTGATTTCCTCTGGGGGTATTGTGTTTACGATTGATGCACCTGGGTACGGTACTTGGCCGTCACCCATGGGATTAGCTGGGGGCGATATTGTGGTATACCGTAGGTTAAAATAGAGATCCGTCCATCCAGCCAACCAGCGATCGAGCCGTCTGTGCGAGGATGGAGAAGAGCACAAGGGTGCGACCGAAGGAAGACTACGCAAAGATGGACCGTCGAGAGAGGGAGTGATCGAGTACCTTCTAGGTGGTGGAGACCACGACGAGGAGCCGGATCCCGCTTTTAGATAGCTAGTCCACTCATGACCTCTCTTTAATATACAGCAACGTCGTAAGCGCAGGGCATTAGCGCTCAAGATACCTTCAGGCACATACATCTGTACGTGTGAGGACGTGTATGTGTATGTGTATGTCTTCGCTGCTTCTTTCGTTAATGGTCCCCATATATTGTGCCATGAATAGCATCACCTCGAGGCCCGACTGCAGAATGGTCTCTCTTAATATGTGCGAACGAACGAGCGGAACCCATGGATTCGCTTCTGAAAAATAGTGTATGACCGCTGTCGTCGTTGTGTCATGGTTTGCTCATCATGCCGAGCCTACCCAATTCTTGAAAAAAGATATGATCACGCGCTCTCTCTCTCTCTCTCTCTCTCGCTTGTCGGCGCGAGGGACGGCTCACTCGTATCTTTTCTGTTGGCTGCTTCGAATTCGCGAATGGCTTGACTCGAGCTGGCTGGCTGCTGTGAGGCCTTCCCGGAATTGATGACCACGCGCATGTGACTAAGATGATACCGAATGAGTCTGGCGTTCAGGGCGAAACAATGCGATTTGGAAATTGTCCTGCAAAGCCGGGGCGACGGATGACTGGGCTTGGGTACTCCGACCATCTCGCTTGTGTCGGAGGAGCGGACGAGGTTACATATATACGTCTTGGCAGACATGTTCTTGGAGTCTAGTTATCTATATTGAGGCAAGCGCTCTTTTCTTCTGATACACCATGCGAGCGAGATACGTAAAGTCAGTCTCGCGCTGGGCCGAGCCTGAGGGCGACGACGAATATAGGGTGAGGTCGGTTTGACAGATCGGGTAGGCCAATGATCCGTTCGTTCTATCGAGATCCACGTTCCCATGTCTGGCCATGTCGACTCATACTACGTATGGGTCAGTTGGGTGTGCCTGTGGCCAATGCCAACTGGCGAGGCAGAGGTTTTGGAGGGTGACAGCAGAGACAGGATGGTGATGCGATCGACGGCAAGATACCCTTGATCGCTGTTTATTAATAAGGCCTGCCAATAAAGCTTCAGAGGCCTGGGAAGTGCTTGTTCGAGCCCCGGGACCCTTGGGAACCTGCGCCGGATCAACCGTGAGCCCCGGCTCTGTCGTAGCGCCGTACCTTGGTTCGCGCCTCCAGTTCCTGCGCATCTCACTGTCGCCCTCTGCCACTCACAGCCGTCGAATGTGTACCCCACATTCTGTCTCGGTTGGAAAGCTGCACACGGGCTGCACCTCAGAGGATGTGTAGTCGCACAGGAATGTGGAGTGCAGTGTGCATTTTTGTCGCAACACCTGACATGATGGCAATATGGCTGCGTCTTCGCTTAAGCATCTGGTCGTGAAGCGAAGTGCCTCCGACGTGTGATGATGCCTGTAGCGAGGCGGGAAACCGAGGCAAAGCGAGCCTTTGCTGATGAACTTCGCTTGGCGTCCGTCGCTCGACACGAGAAATTTCCATCTCTACTTCGTAGGCGTCAGTAACAAATTCAAGCTTGTTTACTCGTCTCCACTGCGACCCAGACCAGAGATGCTCTTGGGACGTCAGACGTCGGTGTATGGTTCAAGTATTCGAGGATGGCCGCTCCCTGCTAACAGCATATACTGCTTAAACTTACATCATCCCTGCCGACTCTCCGACGCTTGCCTTTTGACGAAGACATGCAAGTAGAGGAAGTCCCTAAACAGCCGCGCCAAAAGCTCATGGGCACGACAGGTACTCTCTTTCACCCGGTCGAATCTGGCCGAATCTGACAGGTCATCATCCACTTTAGTCGATGGCAGGGGAACATCGACTTGAGGATGATTACAGACGGGAGCGGTGGCTAGCTACGGCTTCAACCTCGTCCATCATTCGCCTCCCCCCTCTCTGATATTGATATGACCTCTCAAGTAAGAAAGCCTCGTCCACCGTCAAAGTCCTATTTAGTTCCCACCTTCGAAGTGGGAGTAAGTCTAGCGGCCCAATGAAGAGGCCAAGGACGCCTCGATGCTGCCAGTGATTGACGCGTGCAGATATTAAACCCGCAGGATTACTGATTCGACAGCTCCACGGGCGTCTCTGTCCGGATCGAGCCAGCCCACAGGAGCTTGGCCTGCATGAGAGACGAAAGAAGAACACTGTTCTGCTCACGTAGGTGACTGAGGGTAATGGAGCGGGTGGAAGTAGGCTTGGGCAAGATATGGGAAGGCTCGTCGAGAAGGGGCCGCATTTTCCAGGGCATGGAGAGATTCACGCCGACCAATGACAGCGAGGAGCCGACACCGGCTACATTGGCCTGTAGATTAAATGATGATGTCGCTCTGACTACCATGGAATGACAATTCGAACTCCGAAGAAAAGTCGCTGCCTCGCGATGCAAATCCATTCCGCTTTTGCCCATATTTTGAGGGGTGCAGCAGGTTCCTGTCGCCCACTCCCGACCATCTCCAACTCCGGATTCAGTAGTTGTGGTATGACGAGTAGGAGAAACTGGGAAAAGACTTCGTTATATATCAGAATGAGCGCACCTGACCTGATTAATATGTATGCTATGAGTTGCACTGGCAAGCAGGTTTCCTGACCGAGCCGGCCATGGGCCAATGGCGGAGAGAGAGCCAGCTGTCAGGCCTATCACCGAGCCCATACTTGGTGTTTTAAACGTCGGTAGTCGATGTAGAGCGCTGGTCGGCTTCAACTCCCTCCACTTTCCGATATTGCACAGAGTCGATCACTGCTTCATGATGTGACGTGAATGTGTTAATGAAGTTGGGGTCACTTGGGGTAAGCCGTAAACCTAGAGTTGTCGTGAGGGCTATCGGAAAGGGCATATATGTGTCTTAACGAAGTCAGTATACCAGGACAGCGCATAGTTATTGCATGTTTCAATATCGGCCAATCGTGTACTCATGCCGGTACAGTGGGAACTTCATCCATCTGGGGAAAACCATGACAGGACGTCGGGAAAAGTCAACCAAGGAACGAGGTAGAAGCAATACCCGCCTTGGAGGCAAACCCCACTTGGCGTTGATCTTACAATAATAGCCTTTTTTTTTCTTTTTTTTTTCTGTCTCTCTTCTCTATGGACGTAGGTGGCCACGACTCAACGCATCGTCAAGTTTCATGGCGGATGCCCAAGAGCATGGCAAAACCGCCTGTTACCTCAGCTGGTTGCGAAGGTGGTATGCCTCATGCACTCCAGATTCACCGCAACTATCATTTCAGCCGACTGAACGGGTCTCTCTAACAAGCGCCAGCGACTGTCAACTGCGGTGTTCGGCCCACAGCGTATCCAGTCGTGAATACTTGCAGGGAGCACGAGGTTACTGCAAGGACCTGCGGTCCGACGTAGTCCCCGCCCTCTCGTCAGGAGCGAAAGATTGGTGGGAGTGTGTAGTATCGTCAGGTCCGCCAAGCTTCCAGGCTCGACACCAGTCCCCACCATCTCCAACTTCCCCATGTTTTCCCGGATCTACGAGGCAAGCTCCGGACCATCTGCCTATGAGAGCCTTCCTCGACAGTTGAACTTGGCCTGCGTAGGGTCCACATATTATAGCCGAAGTACCTGGCACCGGCTGCCGATGCCGTCAAATATGCAGGTGTTGTCGATGGGAATGTACTGCTTCGTTATGATTTTGATAGTCTCCTGCGCTACCATTCCGCCAGTGAGGGCGGATATGTTGTGAAGCTCGCCGCCTCCTGCTCGGGCCACCTCCTGGGCAGTATGTGTCATCCTCGCGTGGTTGGCTGCCCTTGGTACCTTGGTGGCAATGGTGTTTATAATATCCTCGGGGGTAGCGGCAGGGTTGTGTGAGGTAGCCACGAGGGCCAGATAAATGAAGAAGTTGGACATTGGTAGGAGAAACGCACCCTCGGTCTCGATCTTCATCGTCTCGGCTGCATCATCGTTCGCCGCCTCCGCATCTAGCAAGGGATCAGCATCTTCAGACTGGTCTTCGGGTATGGAGAGGCTGCGTGTGCTCACCAAAGATTTCATTGAGATCTTCATTCTTCGGGGTTGCATTGATGAGTTTTACAAAGCGAGCATTCTTGCAGAAGAGCTCTACCTCCTCGAGATCGACCATTTTGCCACTGAGGTCAGCCCTCACCGTTTCCAGAACCTCTTGTGCGTCTTTTCGGGCCTTCGCCTTGTATATGCTCTGCAGCTTGACGTAAACACTTGATTGGGCTTTCATATCCGGCAAAGCCCCGGGCAATGGGAGGCAACCATGCTTGTCATAGAACATCTTGATGGCTTGAGCGATGACCCAGAAGCCGGACTCCGCCTCGATCTTGGGTACGTCAGCGCGCTTTCCATGAGGATACATTTAGAAACCTACCTCGTCAGAGACAGGATGATCGAAAACCTCTTTCAAGCCTGCTGGCAACTCTGATGCTTTGATATTCACATTAATGGCATCTGCGGCCTCCTGGAAGTTCTCCTCGCCGCCTTCCGGATTGTTGATTCTCGCTTGTCCCGATACGAACTTGCTAAACTCGGCTTTTTCGTTATATGTGATGGGGTCCTTCCCATCATGGGTCTGCCTCCACTGCTCAAGATAGTGGAGCAGTAAGGCCACGTATGGTACATGGCCATGTTCATGATCTTCGAGGGAATCGATATTCTCCGTCATTGAGCGTGAAAATTCCACCAGTTCAGGCCAAGGGTTCAATAAGCGAAGGTCAGTTGTCTTTGCGACCTCGGGGTGGGTGTCAACGACGGGAAATGTCCCAGGGAGGCTGATGCGGAAATACGAGTAGAACCCGGCGGAGTGTATGGAGATAACTGGTGTCTTGTGTTGCTGGGCATATGCCTCTACGATGTCAAGATCTTCTTTCTTGATCGGATTCGTATACATGATCAACGTAAATGTGGGCGAGCTGTCCAGGAAGGAGCGGAGGTCGCTGGTACCCTATCGAGACCATTAGTTATCTGACTGTCACGTCTGTTCAGCAGTCCACGCACCGCCGTTTTCGGATACCAGTCTCCTTGGACTTCGGGGTTGAGCTCCTGTAAGAATTTGGTGCAGCATTCCGACCGGAGCTTGCCTAAGGAACCCTCGTCGAGGAAAAAGTTGACGCCCAGGTCAGCCTGGTTGACGACAGTGTCATCAGCTATGGTGAAATTCCCAACGCCTAAGGTAGAGTTAACTAAAGGGTCAGAGATCAAAGGTTTGGTCATACTCACCCGGTAATACGAGATTCTTGAGCGTTTCCACACCCACGGCACCAGCACCTGAGTTTAGGAGAAGAATATTGGCAGACTCAAGAGCAGACTGGCCACTCGCAGCCCAGAGCCGGAGTTGTCTATCGTATTTCTTCTCCTTTGCGGACGGGCCATGGAGAATGGGAGGGGTTTGGCTCGTCACGATCTCAGTCATCTTGAACAACCGTGAGAGAGACGAGTCTCACGAAGGATTGAGTGATCGAGTCGGAGTCCGTATCCAGTGCGCCTAAGTTGACCTTAAGTAGAATATGTATGTAGGGGGCTTTCGCGAGACCTTTTTCTGTCGCAAATAGCTGGAGGATGGGTTCTGTTATTTTCTAGAACAAGCCTCGTGATTTGGGTGAGGTGGCTCCCAGGCAGGCGTTCGAGCTTCAATGTATGGATGATGTGACGTTTGGGAGGTGGAGCGGGTGGCTGTGCGGGTGGCTGATCACCACCACCTTAGTCAGCTTATAGTGTCACCTGGTCTCAGCTGGTCTCAGCTGGTCCCCTTATTCCCTGTAATCCCCTATCTTAGGTACGTGATAGCTTAGGTAGCCCCCTACGTGTAGACTAATTAACATCACGAAGTATCATCATTAATTCTGGCAATTTAATATGGCACTCTAGGTAGAAACAAGACCTTCGATATTGGACGATACCTACTTACTTGATTGCAATTATCGTGGGGGAAGATATCATCGCCTTGCTGCACAACGTATTTTCCTGAAGCAGGATAAATACAAACGTCGAGAGAGCAACTCAGCAATTGAAAACACACACAAGTTTTTGCTTTCTAGTAGAAAACATATTCGTAAAACTGCGGCTGCATAATGTTTTTTACCTGAGTAGGATGATTTTGTCATCTTCGTTAAAGGAGGTTTATCAATGTTTTCGTCAGCACCACCCGCATGGTACCCCCCCCCCCCCTCCCCCCTTTTTTTACGCGACCATTCACGCATCCAAACCCAGTCAAATACCCATCACATGCCGAGCGTACGCCAAGTCATTAATTGTCATCTTTCTAAGTAGTAACACCATCGCCGTTATTCCTCAATAGGGCACGAGCAGCATCACTAACGTACAGCCGCGAAGTTGAGCTCCGAGTCGCTGTGTACGGGCCGCGTTGGTTTCCGTCCGCATTCCGAGTCGCATATCCCATCGAGATCAGCTCGTGTCTGTGTGGGGTCCACCCGGAATATTCAAGGGGCGAAGATGACCAAGATCGACACCTCAGTTTGTCGTTGGACAAGAGTTGTGCCCCTGAGCCTTCCCGGATGGTGGTCCGAAGGAGGGGAGGCCAGCGGCCCTGCTGTGATGAACGCGGAACCGGTGTGTGGGAAGTGGTCTCCGTGGTCCGAAGGGAAACAGAGGGCACTATCTACTAAGTGAAAGTATCGAAACACCAGGTCGCCTTGGTGAAAAGTTGCAGCCTTGCACGCGTCAAGCTCGTTGTTAAGCAGGTCGCTGCCGGATTGCTGAAGATCGGCCATGCTAGCACGGTAAGCCCTGATAGACGAGTCAGTCTCCATCAGGTAACCCATGACAGCTGGGTCACAAAAGAAGTGAGAGCGAGAGATGTTTAGTGAGCGAAGATGATACCAAGGAAGGGAATCATGACCTTTGAGGGGGAAAAGGAAGGAATGAGGCACAAGATCCAAAGCTGATAATGGTGACTGGGGCCAAAACTTGATCATTAATCCAGGCTTGACGATACTGACCTAACCCTACCAGACATGTATATACATTTACCAAATACCGCTGGCTGTAGCGAGATCCTGAAGAAGGAAAAAAATGCTTTTGGGGGCGCTGGACTTAGAGGGTATAACATGACTTCTCTCGTCGCAGAATAGCACGTCAAGGGTGTACAGGCGCTCAATATATATCATCTCGAGCGTTGAACAGTACCTGGGCCGTCGGTCGTAAAACGAGAGAATGAGCTTGAGATAGCAGGCAGAATGTTGAGTCGACATGGCTGGAGGTGGCATTGCAGTTGACTAGAGGCCCCCAGAAGGGGTGCTGTGAGCCGGGGCCGACATGTTTGGTTCCCTACCAGCATCCGGGATATGACATCAGGCTGGCCGCACGACCCAACGATGAGATCTTCCACCTTTCTGAATACCTGAACCTTTTTACACGACGGAGCCACGGCGGGAGAGGTTGTGTCTGTATTCAATAGTTAGATAGAGTAGTCTCAAGAGCATGTTCTCGAGAATTCATTGAAGCTAACGTCAGCGGCTACGTTTCTCCCACACGAGTCGCCGAAGACGCCACGCAGAGCTACAATTTTTTTTTTCCAAATGGCCCAGCATCTACATGGATATACTGGTCAGCAGCTCGTGTGATTGAAGTCGCCTTCGCAAGAACAGTTGGCTGCATTGGCGACGCGAGGCGCTGACTGTATTCCTGAACCCGCGTCAATCCTGTCACAAACAGCAGATGCACAGTAGTTGCTATCCTTGATGCAGATGTCCGACTTTTTCTTTTTTCGTTGCTAGATAGCTGGGGCCACATCATGGGCCATAGCATCATCTGTAATGCAAACTGTGAGATGATACGATGCAAAAATCTCACATCTTGACTGGCTGCGGCAGATACTTCAGAGGGCCGCCAGGGCTGGAGGTCGTAAGGCATGCGGGTAGAAGTCCCGTGGGGGCCATAGGGCGGAGTCCTGAAAAGGCCTATGGCTGCCCCTCGCCGTTCGATACCGCTTCCATTCCTGTAGCCTGGTGTATCAGCGCAAGGAACAGAGAGCAGTCACGTGCTTTTGATGCAACACTCGAAAAGGAGTTCATAAACAAAGGAATTTTTGGGTTGTAGAGAAGCGACGCTCGATGAAAAAGAGCTAGCCTCTGTAGTCCCTGTGAAGGACGCACGCATACACATCGCTTTACTTGGCCCCCAACCCGACAGGCAAGACCATCTTAATGTCGAGGGTTGCAAGAGAAGCCGGTTGCGTACTATGGAGGTAACGCAAGATCTCAAGGCTGTCAAGTTCGAAAATGTGTTATGGTGCGCTCACGATATGTTATTCTGAGGTCATATATGTAAAGACCGTCAGACCTCTGGGAGGTAACTTCGAGAGTACTTAGATATGCACTTGTACCGGCCTGAGATCTTCCGGGACTGAGCAGTACGAATTGCCATCCCGCGTACCTAGGTAGGGTTTGATACAGGCCGATGCGCTGATAACTTCAGGCCCCAGTGTCGAGTTCTGAGGCCTGAGACCTTCTCCTCACTAGGTAGTGAGCAATGGCAGCCATCTTGCTCCGCAAAGTCTCCCATGACAAGGCTCGATGCTATGGGAACTTCCAGTCCACAGTATCAACATCCGCGCTTTTGTCGCAGACGGAAGTCTCTAGTTCAAAATGCCTGACTCGGGCATCAGAACCGATACGGCATTATCGGTATGGGCGCGCCGAATGGGCATTCCGCCTCATCACCGCCATCACCTCGTTCCCCTGGTGGAGCAGGACTTATACCACGCAGATGACCGTCAGGTGAAGGGGGAGGGGCTCGGGCTTCCGGGCTAGTTTTAGAAACTATCAAGGGATAGCTTCTCCTGGATGGGGAGATGCGACAGTCTCGTCAGATGTGGCCGAAGTTGGTTGGGATGATGAAAACCCCGGTTTACTGTTGAGCCGAGACAAGATCGGCTGCTGCTCAAATAATAAGCAGCTGAAGCGAATGCGAACAAATTTCGGATCGCTTACTTATCGTCACGTACACGGTCCGTGCAGCTCATACGCTGACACGATTGGTGACGGCCCGGGGCAACAATCAGAAGAAATTGCTCCGACAGGAGCCCAATGGACAGGAACCGACTTGCAGGGGTTCTGACCGCGCCGCTCGCTCGCATCCTCCCACTGATCGAAGGGCCGAGTATGGTTGTCATCGAGCAGTAGAATGCGAAATCGGTTTTCGCTATCATATAAAATCTACCTAGGTACTGTCGCTCGTACGGCTCCTGTTGGCCGGTCCGTCATTGCTTCGTGATACCGCACGCCCGTTTCGAGTGCGGCAGTGCCATGATCTGGAGAAGACGAGTACTCAAGATATTGCCTAACGCCTCCCAGCCGAATTTTCTCAGTTTAAACCATCCCCCAACAGGGCGCGGCTCAGGAGGTGGCTATTCAAATAGCTGACCATGGCAGAGACAGCCCCCGAGAACCGTACCGTCACTAAGGATGCGTCGACACAGGCTGCAGATGTTCCTGGATTATCACCTGCAGGCACTGCTGTCGATCACGTTCCCTCTCGATTAGAACTTCCCTCCCTGCGTTTCTGGGCCCTATGCATTGGGTAAGATCTTTGTCACCGTAGTTGCTGGTAGCAAGGCTGACCCCAGACATGCATGTTCAGCCTCTGCACGGGGCTTTTTCTGTCCTTTCTCGATACCTCCATCATTGCTACAAGTCTTTTTGCCATCGGACAGGAATTCAATGATCTAGAGGCACTGAACTGGGTGGCCTTGGCCTACACATTAGCATATCTTGGTTGCGCCGTTCTTGCAGCCCAGCTGAGCAATATAACAGGCCGTCGAAATGCGTTTCTGTACTTCTACATCATCTTCATTGCTTTCTCCCTTGCCTGTGGATTTGCCACGGACTTACATATGCTGATCGCCTTCCGTGCTATTCAGGGAATTGGGGGTTCAGGTGAGTCGCCAACAAGATCCGCCGAGCCTTTTCACACAGACACTTACAGATACCCTAGGCCTCTACTCCATCACCATGATAACCCTTCCCGAAGTTTCGCCGCTAGGCAGTTTCCATATAATAGCACCCCTAATCGGAAGTGTTATCGTCCTTGCGAGTGTTCTGGGACCTGTCCTGGGCGGAATTCTAACGCAATATGCAAGTTGGCGCTGGGTGTTCTGGATCAAGTAGGCTATCTGATTATTTCAAAGGCCATATGAAGAGCCAAAATACTGACAGACCACGTTTCAGTGCACCGATAGGATTCGTGTCAATGTCACTCTTCTATACCTTGTGGCCCGAACCTCGATATCTTCCCAACATGAGACGACGATCCTGGAAAGAACTCGACTATTTAGGTTCCTTCCTCCTGATTTCTGCTGCTGTTCTTGTCGTCTTTCCGTTCCAGAACGCCAGTGCTTCGACAGATCAATGGTCTCGAGCAACCTTCATAGCACCCCTAGCAATAGGGGTTGTCAGTTGGCTTGCCCTATTTGGGTGGTCGGTATTTATCGAGAGACATTGGGGAGATAACATAGCTGCTGCCCTTCCCATGCGGTTGATACGGAAGCGCACGTATCTCGCGGCCGTTCTCAACACGATGTGTGTCGGTTTCCCTTACGTGCTGACGACTTACGCGTTTCCGCTGAGGCTACAAGTCGTGAACGGGAAAGACGCTTTGCTTGCCGGGGTCATGCTCCTTCCGATGCTGGGATCTAGCGCTCTGGGTACCGTAATAGCCGGCAGGTTGAATGGGAAGAGGGACAGAATATGTGCTACACTGCTCGTTGCCAGCTGTACTATGCTCTTGGGTTGCGGATTATTATCCACTCTTTCGAGTTCTCACACCCTGGAAGCCAAAGCGCTGGGTTTTCTGGTTTTCATTGGTCTTGGATTCGGCTTGACTGTCTCGACAACGACTATGATGGCATCGCTCCAGTCGTCTGTTAGAGACCATGGTAAGTGGAGACTGCTCGAGCTCCTGGTCAGGGTCCGCCTAGTTGACAATCCAATAGCAGTTGCACAAGGGATCGTCGCTCAGGTTCGAGTCCTAGGAGGAAGCATCGGAATTGCAGCATCTTCGGCAATCCTGGCCGTTGCGTTGGACGGGAATCCTGTAGGGAATCCATACAGTGAGGAAGTCAGAAAGGCATATGGTGATGCATTTAACCAAGATATGCGGGTATGCGCTATTGTTGCGGGAGCGGGGGTCCTCTGTGCCCTCGCAACTTTCAGTCGGGAACGGCTGACTGTTGCTGAACAAAAGAGACGAGTGGCTGAGGAAGAGGCGGAAAAAATTCAGAGTGAGACTGTTGTGCAAGCTGTGCCGTGATGCCCTCTCTGGCCGAAAGGGTAAGATAACAGGAGTCTTGGGCCGGGAAATACTTCTCCTTCGGAAAGGCCTGTGAATGATGCTGTGTAAATGTCACACAAGACTTTGCGGAGTCGGCGCCGACGTATCTGACGAGTGTATGAACATGCCAGGCTTGCATGAAATCGGAGGAGGGTCTGACCAAAACGGTATTGGATATTAAGTAACAGTGCACTCCTTGGGAGGCAAGTTGAGATGTCATGAAGGGTACTGTGTATGGAAGGTACCGATATGTCCAGATAGTTTGGCTGGAGACTGAAGTAACCCGATGGCCTGTCAGAGCCCCGAGAAACGACCATATGAAACCCAGCGAGATTGTTTATATCCAATGTATCGTGCATCGGCTTGTTCTGGGGGTGCATACAGTCGTAGATGTATGACCTGACGAGTTGAAGTCTTTCAGGTAACTCCTGTAGTCCAGGGCTGACGGGCTGAGAGCGAAGATCAAGCTGGAGGGAGCCCTGGAGGGAGACCAGCCAATTTCAAGCCACAAGGAAGATATCAGCCGGGGAGTGAGTTACCTACGGTAGGTATCTACTTGTAAAGCAGGTGGTTCGTGCGTATCGAAACACGATAAGCCCTTCAGCCCTTTTTCAAAGGGAGACTACGAAGTAGACTAACCTTAAAAGAACAAATCAGGGGTGCCAAGAGAAAAGCAACCCTTGCCAAGCCCTCCAGCTTTCTCTGCAGGTGGTGGGTGGTGGGTGGTGGCTATCAGTGATCAGCTCTGCCAACTTTAATCTGCTAATAATCTGCTAACCGGCTCTGCTAGGTGCCCAGGTGCTCAGCTTAATTTGACGATAGCCCGGTAAGCGCATCAGCACCTCTGCATTCGAACACCTTTTATTTCTTCTGTGCATCTGTACCTGTACAACAACACCAACGTTAAACTCTCACACGCTGCCCCCCTCGCGGCCCCTCCGATACTCTGCTTCTCTCCCCATCTACCAACTCCCGTCCTTCTTTGCTCTTCATCTTATTCATGGTACCCTAAAAGGCGACGTGCGCCCCGTTTGTTTCCAAGTGTCGGCGCCCGCCCTTGGCTCAATCCGAGGGCTGCTTTGGAAATTTAAAGCCCCCCCTGGCGCACTCCCTCTCGAGCATCCTCTGGTCCATCTTCGAATGTTGCCTTCCTATGCCTCTTCAACTGATTCCAAAATGATGTCCCGGCATCATTCCGCTGGGTTTTCCAATGGATACCCACGCGGCCACACCTTTGATATTTCCCCTCATAGGTTGGTATCCCTGTTGTGCTGCTGTAGCTTGCCATCGCTGCGCCCTCCATCGCCCTGACTTGCTCTCGACAGATTTCAGCCCCGTGCCTCGACGCCCGCATACCGACGACGAAAGAACCTCGCAACGCGACTCGGCGTCATCGCAACTGTATTCATACTGTTCGGCCTGTTCGTATGGCCCGGAAGCGACACGTTTATGTCCATATTCTCCTTTGGACTCATCCCCGCTACCGGAGACGTCCTAATGGACACCGTACGCTACTACGACCTTTCCAATGTGCAAGGGACCGCTCGCGGCTGGGAGAGAGAGGAGAGGATTCTCATATGTGTTCCTCTACGCGACGCCGAAGCGCACTTACCCATGATGTTCTCTCATCTACACAACTTCACCTATCCTCATCACCTCATCGATCTCGCTTTTCTCGTATCCGATTCGAAGGACAGGACTTTGGATATGCTTGTGGAGAAGTTGGAGGAGCTTCAGGCCCATGAGGACCCAAAACAACCGTACGGCGAGATTTCCATCATCGAGAAAGATTTCGGTCAGAAAGTGAACCAGGATGTCGAAAGTCGACACGGGTTTGCTGCGCAGGCAAGTCGCCGAAAGCTGATGGCCCAGGCGAGGAATTGGTTATTAAGCGCAACTCTACGTCCATATCATTCTTGGGTATATTGGAGAGATGTCGATGTCGAAACTGCGCCCTTCACCATCCTCGAGGACTTGATGCGCCATAACAAGGACGTCATAGTACCTAGTGAGCTTCCCCAAGGAGATTGCCGCAATGCAAGCCGTTAACACCCATCTAGATGTTTGGAGACCGCTCCCCGACTGGCTTGGAGGCGAACAACCCTACGATCTTAACTCTTGGCAAGAATCTGAGACTGCTCTGGCGCTTGCCGACACTCTCGACGAAGATGCTGTAATTGTTGAAGGGTATGCTGAATACGCGACTTGGCGTCCGCACTTGGCTTATCTCCGTGATCCATACGGCGACCCCGATATGGAAATGGAGATCGATGGAGTGGGAGGTGTCAGCATTCTCGCCAAAGCGAGAGTCTTCCGATCTGGTGTCCATTTCCCAGCCTTCAGCTTCGAGAAACACGCCGAAACAGAGGGCTTTGGCAAGGTGTGTATCTCCTCTTTGCCTCTAGAATTTCTAACAAAATGACTAACGATGTGACAGATGGCCAAACGTATGCAGTTCTCGGTAGTTGGTTTGCCTCATTATACCATTTGGCACTTGTACGAACCCAGTGTAGATGATATACATCATATGGAAGTAAGTACTGAGTGTTGTGTTTTTGAAGATGCGCCCATTAACCTCGAACACAGGAAATGGAGCAGGAGCGCATTGCCCGGGAAGCCGAAGAAAAGGAGAAGGCAGCGAGAGAGCAGAAGATCCTGGAGCAGTTCGGTGATGCCAAGAGCGAATGGGAAAAGGACAAGTCAGAGATGCAAGACCTCGTGAAAGCGTCCAAAGAACAGAAGTTGGAGTCGAAGAAGGACTCGAAATCGAGTGATGAGGACGGGGCTCAAGACGCTGGAGCGGCGGCTGGTGGTGACAGCAGGCCAGCGAAAAAGGGGACCCATGATGAACAGACCGGAGTCTTGATCTGAATGCTAATTACTAAATCTCAATATCATCCGAGGCGCCAAGGTCATGAGCGTTTTCGTTTCTCGGGATGATCGAATGAGGAAATATCCCTTCCTAAGGTGTGTTCCTCAGTACTGTAACAACCTACCTACCTGTCTGAGCTCTTCCTACCCATCCCAGACATGGATGGTGCGCACACAACGGGAAGGGAGGAAGGCAAAGCACGACCGTCAGGAAAAAGAAAAAGCGGCAAGTTTCGCAATGTTATGATGATAGCTGGGCTACGGTTTTATAGGGTGGGATTGGGCGTTGGCGTTGGCGTTAACATTTTGTTTGTTCTCCCTTTCTGGGCCACGACATGTTGTACGTCTATTCTACCACAGCCATGATGACGGTGATGGCAAAGCATTACAGTACGGGGAGGAAAAGGACGAAGGAAGGAAAGTCTTTCATCACGCGGGTTCGATGGACTACCTACCTACCTCCTAGGTAGGTAACTGGCTGACTGACTAACTGACTGCGTCGGCGCCTTTTTATATGCATTAGTATAGATGAAGCTTTGCGCTGCGCTATTCTATTATTATTATTATTATTATTATTATTATTATTATTATTATTATCATAATTACTACTTACTATCATTATTCATCTTGATTCACAGGTATCTTGACTTGGTGTGTTAGTATCAGGATTCTTTGGATCGGGCTACTTAGCGTGGTCTCTGAATATCGCTCTGGATGTGATCAATCTCCAGGTTGTCTGTGTCTTGCGATGTTTAACGACATGTATGGTAATTCTATCAGTATACTTGCCTGCGTATATAGAGGTAGATGAAGAGAAGACTGTCAGGTTTTTAAACTTTTCAAAGAGTACCTAGGTACTATCCTAATACTGCAAGCCGCAAGCCTCAGGGAAGAAAAGGTTTGCCGATTACCTGCCTAGAGGTAGAGTCACAACCCCCCTCCTTCACGATTTCGATTTCAGGGGTAGCTACTCCACTCCTAGCCCAACACAAAACCAGCGCAAGGAAAGGAAACCACCCCCTTACCCCCCCTACCCAGAGAGACAGACCCT
Source organism: Xylariomycetidae sp. FL2044 (assembly GCA_022376275.1). Taxonomy (NCBI): domain Eukaryota; kingdom Fungi; phylum Ascomycota; class Sordariomycetes; species Xylariomycetidae sp. FL2044. The sequence goes on along the minus strand of JAJNOH010000060.1, from coordinate 110,369 downwards.
CCAAGGCTCGAGCTCGCACTTCAGCTTGGGCTTGCACTCCACCCTCAACTGATGACTCATGAGCCTGTGATCCCCTCCTTCGCCTTTTGCAGCAATGGACAGAGCGAGGTGTGTGGCTGCGCATGCTGATACCCGTACGCCGTGAGGAGAGCCACAAAATGCGTAGTCGCGGCAATGGCAATGAAGACGTGGAAAACCTGGTGCGAAGAGCCCCAGACGTTGAATTTACCGGGCCCCAGGCGTTCCGGTACTTGAGTCTGTGAGGCCACTCATTCAGTCATTGCATTCCATTTGAGTGGTATGTGGGGGGTGGGAGGGAGGTCTTGCTCACAATGAAGCAGAACAGTCCAAGCAGGTAAAGAAGGCCTTCGATAAAGATCCAGTCGGTCCCGACCATTTCTCTCATGTTGGACCATCCATACAGGGTGGTAGCCTTCCAGAGCGGCACGAGAGCCGATGCCGAGTAGACCGCGAACATGGGCGCTATGAAGGGTTCGGCCCAGGGTTGGTGTGCCCAGGGCGAGGCGAAGAAGGCCAGCAACACCAGAGCAATCGCTGTGATCTAAGAGAGACGAATGAGCTAAATGAGCTCAGCCGCCAACGACGGGAATGCCGCCAGGACCAGTGCAGGCGGACTTACACCCCCTAGAAAGTTCCACATCAGCGGCACTTCGCAAGTGAAACAGTAATAGATGGTCGGCGCAAAACTGGCCCATATCAGGCAGGTGATGCCTGCATAGTCCAGGTGCTTGCTGTTCGTTGCCACTTGCTCGCTGTGAGACCTGACGGTGTGGTAGGTAGCCGAGAACACCATGCAGGCCACGGTGCCGCTAAGGAAGGCAGCGAAGGCGAAGATGTCTTCCTTGTGAGGGAAGGTCGCGGGCTCCATGAAGCCCGAGTAAATCAGGAGCGTGCGGGCGAAGAGTGCGATCGATGGTAGAGCCAGTAAGAGGTGCGAGTATATGTTGCCCGTCTCATTGTGTACGGAGGTGAGGCCGGCGATGCACATCTTGAAGGGTTCGGTAGGCCAATACTGGTCAGTGATGTAGGCATTTTCCTGTGCCCATTGGGGCAGCTCCTGGAACGAGAGCAGAGCAACATGGCTCGTTGTCGATTCGCTTCCCTGGCCTTCTTTTCCCATGGTGTCGACTTTTGGAAGATGAATACTGCTGCTGGCTGAAAGAAAGGGGAGTGAGTGAAACGCAATACATAGAGACAAGACCACCATGGAGACACAAGAGGCCTTCTCAACAACTTATACGACCCTGATACACTGCGATGATTCATACCTTGGGGCACGCGCAGCGGGAGCCAAACCTGCTTCCAAAAGAATACATTCTGATAGTATACGCAACGGCGCCCTCGCGGTCGGAACGACTCAGGTAGGATGACATCGGCTTGGGACGTCTAGACTATAGATACCCCGACTAGCTGACTACTGTCCCCGGAACAGCCCCGGCTACCAGAGTCAGTCGAGATTTTCGACTTGCGACCTGAACGATGCCTCATAGTTTATACTTGGCAAAACGTAAGGACGCCGCCAAGCAGAGCTAAATACGGCAATGAAGTCTGCCAAGCTCTGTAGACTTTGGTAAGTTAGTCAAGCGGGAAATTTTGCTGCATCGTGGTTCACCTTGGAGATCGATAAAATAACGAGAGGCAGGCTTCTCGCTTCACACGAAAGCTACTTTGATGTGCTCCTTTGAGGTGCACGAGGTCGGGGGTGGATATGAAAAGGCGGAGGTTTTGTTTTTTTCCCGCAGACGTGGTGGACTGTGGCTGTCAGTGGCCCTGACGTCATGGTCCATATCCGCGGTTTAAGGTTCAATTCCATTCATCAGTTCTGCTTCTAGCTGGAGGTCTTTTGATAACAACGTTGGAAGGAACAAGCACTCATCACGCCTTGGACTAGTACGCTCTAATGTTCTCATGATCAAGCATAGCGGAGAAGACGAAAATAATCTAGCTGGGCTCCATGCGCTACTCCGGTAAGTGCCACAGTACTGTAGCTCAAGACGTCGTCCAGCCACGAGGATTCATCGCCAATTCAAGCACCAGGCTCAGCCGATAACAATCTCCCAGAACCTCTCCCGGGAGTCGCAGCTAGCGATCGCCAACTCTCTCCCCTTTCCCTGAGCGTGGTGAGGAGTGTGCCAATCTTCCTTCTCAAATACTACTCCTCCGTCTTCGGAGGTGGCCAAGTGCTGCGTAGAGGGTATACCGCCCGCCTCGAGGTCGGCCCGCAGGGTGGGCTCGAGCTGAGCGTAGCGGCGGAGGAACGCAGCGTGCTCCTTGGACAAGGAGCTCTGGGCAACGCGGTGGAGGAACATGTAATACTCCCGGGACAGCTTGTCGTGGTCGGTGCAGGCCGCGGCAGTCTTCTTGAATGAACTTGGAACGGAAGGATCTCATGTCCAGCTGTTCCATGAAGCGTGGGTAGTATTCATCGAACTTGGCCGAAGCCACCACGAAGTACGTCAGGTAGTAGACGAGGAAGACGAACAGCCATGTGGGGCCTTCGTTGTTGGGCGTGTCTTTGTTGTTGTACAGACAAGAAGGGAGCAAAGTCCGGCCGACGGCTGTGATTGCTGCGTGGGGTCCGGCGATGTACCACCACACGTCAGGCGTGTGCCAATATTCGAAGAAGACCTCGAAGAAGTTGTCATTCAATTGCATGAAGAGTCCGTAACACCCACCAGCCACAAGTTCGACCATCTTAAACATCATCTTGAAGAGTCAAGGGTCGGACGCGATAACAGAAGCTGCAAATAGGTATCGTAAGTTTTGCAGGTGTCCGAAAAGTGAGCAGTGGTCAAGAGTGCAGGAGTGTGTGTTCGTGTGAAGGTATGGAAATGGTGGTTGATGAGAAATATATATATATATTAGGTATATATAGGTTATTTGCGACGAAGAAAACAACCTTTTCTCCGATGGGGCTGTGCTTCGTGCTCTCGCCCTTCCTCGCTCGCAAATCCCACCAACTCGCGAAACTTACTCAAGTCTCAGCCTCCACCGATCCAGGATTCTTGAGATATATCGTAGACGGTGCGGTGATTCTTCCGGTGTGACGAACTCACGCACACTGCCTCATCCATGGCTTGGGCTCAAATGGACCCAGACATACACCGACAATGAGTCTCGCTGTTTTTGATGCTTGCGTGAGGCCTCCTTCCTGTTCTCTATTGTCCTCGACGTGTATCTTGATGCAAGGCTCAAACCGCAGCGGTAGATAAGGTGAAAGGAGGCGGGTCACCTGATGCGTTCCGAGGGCCCAGTACCATAGAGCGGAATTTCACTAACTCTCGGGCTAAAGATACTGGTGGATATATCAAGGAAAGTAGATCGTCCAACAACTCGCATTCCATCGTGAAGGGGCTCATGGCTCTGCTCACACGAACTGGCCAAGGGCATGTCATGGTGGTTGACAACGAAGACGTTGCTTCGAAGGAGATGGGAAAAGGGGGATATCTAGGTACCTAGGTAAGTAATAGCAACCAGGAGGACTATCAGTTTCTCCCGTCCGTTTCTGCAAGTTCTCTCGTGGACATTTCTTTCTCGTAGCGGCTACTGCGATGATAACACTCGCGCAATACGTCATCAGATACACTGAACCTTCCATCTCGCATGCCTGAGTGGTACGTCGTTTCGCCCTCTAGTCAGTTCCGAGGTCCTCCTATACCACCTGGACACCTTCCACTACTGGGGCGAATCCAAGTAGTCTGGAAAGACGTCAACATAATCAGAAGATCGATCACGCCGTTGACAGGAGTCCTAACTCGTCAGTTGATACTATAGATATATCCCTCAAGTGGGGCCCTGCGCCCTCATCTCACGTCCCATCTTCACAATGACCGGAGAAACATGTTCATGTCAAACGGTGGCAACATCAATGGCTCACTTATCAACTGGCCACAGTGATGATGTGCTCACATACTGCGTAATATGCGGAGCTTTCTACTCTCCCTGTTCAGACAAGACGCAGCCTCAAGGGTGGGAACCAGCCCAAGTATAAATAGCTTGTGACGAGAGCAGCAACGGTCTCGGTGCTGCAGGGCACTATCAGCTTATTCTAAACCACCTTGTCAGCTAGAGAAATCACCATCATTCCCACACACCATATCTGTTCATGTGATGTGATTATTACTTGTGACTTCCCAGGAAAGGCACCGAGAAGAGAAGACGATAGCCCAATCTGGGCTGATCTAAAAGGGGAGCAGGAAGAAGAGGAGATTACTGTTCTGGGTTGGCGAGTGCCTTGAGGGCCTCACTCACTGGCATTTTTGAATCTGTTGACAAGTTTCTGTAAGGCTGCCTCAATGTTCCCCAGGGGTAACAACCTCGTCTCAGGTGAACATTCTCCTGACTACCAAGCTTGCGCGTCTGAAGAGGAGGAAGAAGAGGAGGAAGAGGAGAAGACCAATCATCTATTGATAGGATATTTGTTATAATGTTGAGTCTACAATGGCCTTGGTGCCTCTTTATCACAGGTGACAGGACCTTGCGCGCTTTGCCCTTGAGCCTTCCGGATTTTCTCGCAGTCTCCATGTTCAATTCAGTTGGTGTATTAGGTTCTTGTGTATGGTAGTTTTGGTCGTTCTGTCTGTTCGTGGCGTTGTCAGGTATGTGTGTGAAGCTGGTTGCCACCCCTGTTCACGGGCCGTGTTGCCTAGCCGCATAGGTAAAGGTGGTTGTGTCATCCTTATATTCATTGTACGAACTCATGGTGCGCCGAGTGGAGAACCTGGGAGAATAGGAATTTCCCATTTGCATAAGCAGCAGTGGAAGGTCGCATAATCATCTCTTTCAGTGGTATAAGCATTTGAATAAGGGTATGATGTGAGGTCATGCTCCTGGTTTATTCGGTTACGGAAAACAACCTGGAAGTTTATCTCAGCGCTTAAACCAAGCTTTCTCGGCTAAGATCTTTTAAGTTTAACGAGGTATATGGGGTACCAGGCACTTTTAGTATATAGTCCGTGCATTATGGCTATAATAGCTAATATTTAAATAATGCCTTAAAAAAACGTTTAAATTACAAATATAAAAAATGGCTTTAAAGGGTAAAATATTATATATAAAAAAAATATGTTATATTTAATAAATATAATATTTTAGCGATTATATTTAATAAAATAAATATAAATATACGTTAAAAATAATAATTAATTTTTATATATATTTATAAATTTTAATTATTTTAAAATATAAGTTTAAGCGTTATTATTATAAAGTTTATTAAAAAGCTTAAAAAATAAAAAATATTTGCTTTTTTTAATTATTTATAACTTATTTAAAAAATATTTATAAAAATAAAATTTATATATTATATTTTACTAATAAATAGCTATTTTTATATATATTTTATAGCTTTTAAAAAGAAATAAAAGATACTCGTTTTTTTAATAGTTAAAAAAACTATTTATTAATATTATTAATATACTCGTTTATTATTTAGCTAATAAATTATCTTTAAAATAATAAATAGTTATTTTTTAATATAAAAAAATCTTTTATTTTCCCTATAAAATTACTTTTTTAATTTTTTACACCTTATTTTTTTTTAAGCTTAAGCTAATATATTATAATTTAGCATTATATAATATAAATACTCGATAAAAACGCACGCAATCCTTATTTAAATTAATTAAAACTTCGTATTTAATTTTTTTTTAATATAATAAATAAGTAAATAAAATTTTAGCTTCGTAAATTAATTATTTATTATATAGCCCGTTAATAAGCTTTAATAATATAATTATAACTTTTTTTAATATTATTATTATAATTATTAATAAGCTTATATAACACCCTAATTTTAATAATATTTATTAAATTATTAATTATATAAATAAAACTATCGATAATAAAATTAATAAAATTAACTCGTAATTTTTTCGATATTATGATTAATAATTATATTAATATATTAAAAAATTAAACCTAAATAACGTCGTTTATATTTTTATATAACGTTAATTTATTATTATTATAATTAAACATATTTTTAATATTATAAAAACACGTAAAAATTAAATTAATACCTTTTATCGCCTTATTTTTTATAAAAGTAATATTATTTTTATTATTATTATTAAATACGATAAAAACGTTATATTATATAATTATTATATAATTATTAAAAAGATTAAAATAATAATTACGTTTTTTTTAATTTAAAAAATTATAAATAAATAATATTAAAAAAAAGGTCTTTAATTTAAAGCTAATTTTTATAAATATAAAAACTATTTTATAAATAATTATTTTATTTTTTACCTTTAAGCCTTTAAGCTTTTAAACCCTTAAATTTAAAACTAATTATTTTAAAACTTATAAATTTAATTAAAAATTAAAGTAAAAATATATAATTATATTATCTTTAATTTTAAATAAGTTTTTTAGTTAAAATTTAAAAACGCACTTTAAAATTTTAAATTTTAAAATAACCTTAGATTATTTATTATTAATAAGCTATATATTATTTATTAATAGCATAATTTTCGTTTTAATTATACTTTTTTTTACACCTTTTATTTTTTTTATATTTTAACGCGTATTTTTCTTTAATTATATAACTATTTTTAATATAAAAACTTAATTATATATTATTAAATACGTTAATTTTAATAAAAAATACCTTAAAATAATTAAAATTTTTATTAATCGATTTAATATTTTTATTAACGTTTAACCTTTTATTTAAGGTTATATTTAAGATTTTACGTGTTTAAATTTTTTGTTAAAATATATTATTTTAAACGCTATTTAAAATATTTTTAAAATTATTATATATATTAATAATAAAGCCTAGCTTTTATTTATTCGTTTTTATTTTATTTAATTATTTTAAAAACGTAATTTTATTAAAAAAACTATTATTAAAATTATTTTTCGATACGATATTAATATACGCGAAAAAAATAAAAGTATTATTTATAATAAATTTAAAAACTTTAACTCGCTTTTTAAAATTAATATCGTTATAATCGCATTAAAAAGTAAATATTAATCTCGTTAACATTTAAAAAATCATTATTTTTAATCTTATTATTAATTTTAATTTATCGGATATTTAATAATATATTAATTATAATATATATATAATTATAATAATTCGCACGCTTTTAAATATTTTATTAATAAATTAAAATATCGTTTATATTTTTACGTTATATTAAATTTTCGATTATTTTAATTAAAAAAAAGCATTATTAAAAATAGCGTTTAAGCCTCGTTAAAAACCCTAAAAAACCCCGGCTTAATTATTTTAATATTAGCCCGCCGCGTTTAGCCGATTATATAAAATAATAATTATTAAAATTAATAATAATAATATTAATAATTTAATTATTAGTAATATTAAAAATAATACCTTTATTAATTTTATTATTTTTTAGCTAATTTAAATAATATTATTTTAATTTTTAGCTTAAAATAATGCTTACGCTTTTTTTTTATAAAAGAAATTAAATAGTTTAAAATAAATATTTTATAATAAAAAAAGCTAAATTTTATTATTAAATAATTTTTTAAAAATATTTATTTTTATAAAATAATAATAAATTAGCTTTAAAAACTAAAAAATATAAATTTAAAGTTGAAAATTATTATTAAACGCGTTATTTATTATAATTAATATAATAAATCTTTTAATAAAATCCCGAATATATTTATTTATAATAAAATTAATATTTTTAAGCTTTAAATTAAATTATAAGCTATTATAACTTTAAACTTTATTTTTAAATAATATAAAAAATAAGCTTAAATTATCGTAATTAATTATTATCGTTTTAAATTTATTATTATTATATTTATAAATAAATAATTATAATAATATTTTATTAAAAAATATTTTTTAATTAATTATATTAAAAAAAAAAGTAAAAATCTTAAAGCTTTATAAATAAAAATATTTTAATATTTAAAGCGCTAATTTTATATAATTTTACGTTAAAATTCTTTTATAAATAAATACACGCTATTTTAAAATCGTAAAAGCTCGTAAAAAATAAACCATAGCTAAAAAGGCTATTTAACGTTAAAAATAATTTATTAAATTAAATAATCGCTATTATTTAACCTTTAACACTTTTATTAAAGCTATAAAATAAAATAAATAAAAAAAATATAATTAAACATATAAAATAATTTATTTTCTCGATTTTAAAAATTAAATATATATTAAAAAAGTAAAAAATAGGTTATATTAAAAATATATTTTTTTTAAATATAAATAATTAAAAGGTTTATATATAAAATATTAATATTATCACGTGATTATATAAATAATCTAACTTTATTTTATAATTTAAATATAAATTTAAATAATTTTTTATCTTTTTAACCTAATAAAATAACTAATAAATATTTTATATAGCCTTATATATATTATAATACACTAATTTAAATATTTTAAAAAAGTTTAAAACATTATAATATATTATAACACTTTTAAAACTTTTAAATATTAATTTTATTAAGCCTTATTTATTATTTTAAATTAATATTATTTAATATAATATTAACCTTTTAATATATTATAATATATTAAATAAATTATAAAAAATAATATTTAAATTTAATAATATATTATAATATTTTTAACTTGTTTAAAATATTAACCTTATTATATTTTATTTCTTATTTTAAATAAGCCTTTTATTAGCTAAATAAATAATATTAGCTTTTATATTTATTATAATATATTAAAAACGATATAAAATATAAATTTCAAGCTTTTTAATATATTATAACACGTTAAAAAAAGTTTAAATATATAATAAATATAAAATATAATAAGAAATATAAGCTTTTAAATATTATAAAAACTTATTTTATATATATTTCAATATATTAATAAAAACTACGTATTTATTTATTATTATTTTTAAAATATTATAATATAATAAAACCTTTATTTTAATTAATAAAAAAATATCATAGCTATTTTAATTATATTATAATATATTAAATTAATGCCTTTTTTTTATAACCTACTATTATTATTATTATTATTATTATCGCTGCCTTTTATAATAATAATAATAATAATAATAATAATAATAATAATAATAATAATAATAATAATAATAATAATAATAATAATAATAATAATAATAATAATAATAATAATAATAATAATAATAATGATAATAAAATAATTATTATTTTAAATTATTATAACCTTTATAATATTTTTAATAATAATAATAATAATAATAAGCTTTTATCGTTAAAAAAAAGCTAAGGCTTTAATTAAAGCTTATTAATAAATCCTTTATATTTTTTATTAAAATATATATTAATATATAAAAAAAAAACTTAAAATTACTTAAAAAACAATTAAAAAAGCTTATATTATAATTAAATAATAATATATATTTTATTTTTTTACCCTTTTTTTTATCTTTTTTTTTAATGTTTATTTAATTTAGCCCTTATAATATAAGTAAAAAAGCGCTTATAAAAACGATTTTAACCTTTTTTTTAACGTTAATAACGTTAATAAAAACGTTTAAATAGCTTTATTATAAATATTTAACGTTGTTTTATAATAAAAATATAATTATTATTATAATAATAAAAATTTATAAAATATATATATTAATAAAAATAAAAAAGCTTATATTAATTATATTTATAATAATTAAAAAAATCGCTATTAATATAAATATTTATATAACTTTAAATTAAATCGTAATTAAAATATTAGCTAATATATTTATTAATATAATAATAATAACTTTTAACCTTTATTTTAACGGCTTTATTTATTATATTTATTAGCCTTTTAAATATAACTCGTTTTAAAAATAAATTTAAATAAATAATAATAACTTAATAAATTAGCGTTAAAATTAAATTAAAAAAATAATTATAAACGCTTTAATTAATTTAAAAAAAAAGCGCTTTTTAAAGCCTTTAATAAACTTTTTAAATAATAATAAAAAGAAAAAAAAATAAAATAAAAAAAATAATAACGTTATTAATAATATTTTTAATAATATTAATATTATAATAAATTTTTAATAAATAAAAACATTTATTAATAATAAATTGATTATATTATATATAAATATATATATTAAATTATTTTTATAAAAATAATAAAAAACTTATAAAAAAGCTTAAATTATTATAAAAAATCTCCTTTTTAAAAATAATAGCCGCTTAATTAATAATTTATTAAATATAATAAATGTTTAAATATAAAAAATTAATATATTAAACGTTATTTTAAACTTTAACGTTAAAATCGCTTAAATTATAATCTTAAAAATCGTTATTATTTTTAAAAAAATAATTATTTTCGTTTAAATAATTTAAATTTTTATCTTTTATATCTTTAATATATTAAATAATAGCCGCGGTAAAATTAATATTATTAAATTAATTAAAACGCTATAAAATTAACGTTTAGCCGCGTTTAATAATATTTAAAACGTTATAAATAATAAAATTAAATCGTTAGCCTCGCTTTATTATATTATCCTTAAAAAAATTATAAATATATAAAATAACATTTATTTAAGGATCTTTAATAATATATTTATTTATAATACGCGTATTAAAAACTTTTTTAATTAATTTATAAATAATCGTAAAATAATTATTATTAATAATAAATTTAAAATAAATCGAATAAATATTATATATAAAATTTTTATTATTTTTAATATTAAACGCGTATAATATATTAAAATACTTTAAAAATAAATTAATAAGCTTATAAATATTATTTAAAATAATATAGTGAATAATATTTTTTTTAAAAATAGCATCGCAAATTTTCTCGTTTAAAATAATAAATAAATAAAATAGCTAAAAAAATATATAATATTTTTAAACTATAATTAAATAATTAACCACTTTAAAATAAAATAAAAAGCTATAAAATAATATTTTTAAATATTTTATAATTTTTTTAATAAATAGCTTTATATATAATTAATAAAGTTTTAATAAATTAAAAAAAATAAAAATAACTTCGAAACTCGATATTAATTTACTTAAAAAATATATTAAAATATATGCTAATTTAAGCCTTATATATAAAAAGCTCCGTTTAAATATAATTAAATATATTATTAAAATCATTATTAAATATAATTTTAAAAGCCTTAATAATTATATTATAATTAAATTCGTTATATTCGTTAAAAAAATAACCTTTTTTAACTAGGCTATTAATAATAAAAATAAAAATGCGGGCTATAAAGTTATATATAAAAAAAAGTAAAGCTTAATAATATTTAATATTTTTTTTACTAATATTTTTATTTTATTAAAAAAAGTTTATATTCGTTTTAATTATTATATTAAAATATATTTTAATATTATTTATATTTTAATATATATAAAATAATATCTTAATAAAATTAAGTTTAATATAAAAAAACGCTAAAATAAAAAATATTTAACGCTTTTTTTTTATAGCTTGCTAGCTTTTTATTAAAATTATTTAATTCGATAAATAAAAAAAGTGGTTTTTTAGTTTTTATAAATAAAATTTATATAATTATTATATTTTTTAAATTTAAAATAACGTTATTAAAGCTTTTTATAAAAATTATATATATTTATATAAAATAAAATATTAGTAAAAAAATAATAATAAAAAAAAAGATTCGATTTACCGGTAAAAATATTTTTATCCTTAAAAATTATATTAAATTAAAAATAAGGGCTATTTTTATAAATAATTTAAGCGATAATTAACTATTAAAAATATTTATTTTTATTTTTAATAAAAAGCTTTTTAATAAAAAAAGCCATTAAATAATAATTAATAATATTAAAAAAAATAGGCTAAAAAATAAAATAATTAAAGATTATTTTATAAGTAAAAAAATAATAAAAATCGAAAAAGCTTTATATAATCGATTTATTAAGCTTAAAATAATCGATTAATAAAACGTAAATTAAGTTAATAAACTCGTTTTTATTATTATTAATATGTTCTCGTATATAATTTTTAAAATTAAAATTATTATAAATAATAATTTCATTAAAATTATAAGTAGCGCGCTTAATATTTTTTCGAGCTATTTTTTTTATATTAAAAAATATATTATTTAAAATATTATATAAAATAATAACTTTTAAATAAAATATAATATTAATAACGCGTTAAAAAATATTATTAGCTAAAAGATAAAAATTAAAAACTTATTAAAAAAGCATTATATAATCGTAAATAAAATTATAAAATATAAAAGATAAAAAAAAATAAATCTTCGATTCTAAGCTTTTATTAATTTAAAGTAGCTAAATATTTTTATAAAATATTTATTAATATTAAAATGCTTATAATAAAAAAAAATAAGCTTAAATATTTTAAACTTAAAAATATTTTAAGCTTTTTTAAGCATTTTTTAAAGCTAAGTTATAATATAATATTTTTTAATAATTATTTCGCTATTATTAAAGTTTTTATTATATAATTAAAACTCATTAAAAACTTTTTTTGCTTTAATAAAATAATAAAGATTTTATTAAATAATTTTAAATATAAAATGGTTTTTATTTTTAATTAATTCGTAAAATACGTTAATATTATAAAAAAAATATTTATTAAAAAATAAAAAAGCTTTTTAAAGCATTTATTAAAATAATAAAACCTTAAAATATGTTAATAAAAAAAAAAAGGAAGGTTTTTACGTTAAAAAAGCTATTATTATTAACGTATCGCTAATTTTTTTATATATATTTTTAAGCTTTATATATATTTTAAACGAAATTAAAAGGGATATAATTCTTTTTATCGCTATCGTTTTTATTAAAGTTATAAATAGGCAAATTAAATATAAAAAGGTTAAAAATTAATTTATAAACGCTAATAACGCCTTATAATAATAGCTAATTATCGCTATTATTATCGCTATTATTATTATATTCGCTAAAAAAAAAAAAAAAAAAGCGTTAAGCTTATAAAAATATCAAGGTTATTAAAAGTTAAATATAACACGTAATTAAAACTAGCTATTTTATAAAATTTTAATAAATTTACGTTAAAAATAAATAGTTATTATTCTTAATAATTTAAAAATATTAAGAAATAAGAAAAATAAATTATAAAAATTTATTTATGTTATTATAAATAAAATAATCACGTTATTTAATTATTTTAAATAATTATTTTGCTTTTTATTTAAAAATAATTATATTTATAGCTTAAATTAACTTATAATATTTTCCCATTAAAAAAAAGCAAAAATCCTATTGGCTACATTAAGCTAAAAAGTGGAGATTGTACTAGAAATACCGAAAATGCTACTAAAAGATAAAGCAGGTGGTTTAAGCCCTGAGATAACTGGAAGTGGCCATTTGGTGACCGACCTATACCAGCTGTTAGACATCTGTCCATCACCTGGCTCCACATTGATCCCGACCTCCGATCCTCTCCAGCTGTCTGTCTCTTACACTCTCACACTCTCACGCATTCCGGCGCAAAAGAACACGATGTGCATGTACCAAGACAAACGCCAATGAATAGCAGCGCACCTTGCACCTGTGCGCTAATCAGACGACAACCCTTCTAGGGAGAAATAGGGAGCAATAGGGAACGACCGAAGATGGCTTCCACGAATAGCCCTCCTGCTCAATACAGGAGCCGGCCAGTCGCCGTCGCAGTCGATCCAGTATCTCTAGTTATTTCCGAGTGCATCTCAGTCACCTCTGTTATGAGAAAGCATGCACGCTGGGCAGGATCTTCGGTTTCTTCCATCCTTGGGGGCAACCCCAACCCCGTCCAGCTCGGCCCCCCAAGCCCACTGCTACGCCCTGCGAGTAAGGGATCCTCGACAGGTGTACCGCCCGATGCCGGACAAGACTTCAGTATCGCGAACCGTTGGGGCTTGCGAGGGAAGAAGGGGAAGAGCATGCAGGACAACCCGTTGATGGCAGGTTTCGGCCGTCTGCGACACGAATTGTCCAGCTGCAAAGGTCAGTTGCAAAGCCCAAGATAAGCGAACGATTGCCGAGTCCAGGAGCTCATGAAACAATTCCTAGATATCCATGAATTCGATGCGCCGACCCTATTAAACCCCTTTTTACAAGTCATACAAGCTTCCTCGACCTCGGCCCCCATTACCATCCTAGCTTTGAAAGCGATCCGAAAGTTCCTCTCCTACGGCTTCATCAGCCCCGACTCTCCACGGTTTCCCCTAGCCATGCAATCGTTGTCTACCGCCATCACACACTGCAGGTTCGAAGCGAGCGATTCCGCGCAGGACGAGGTTGTCTTGCTCATGATTCTCCACTTGATGGAGGACATGCTGTCGGGCCCAGGCGGCTTCCTCCTCAGTGACGAGAGCGTCTGCGAGATGATGGAGACAGGTCTAACCATGTGCTGCCAGTCCAGGCTGTCTGAGCTCCTTCGGAGGACGGCCGAGGCTGCTATGGTCCGCATGTGCCAGATCATCTTCGAGCACCTGAAACACCTGGAAGTCGAAGCTGGCGACGATCTGGAAGCACTGAACCAGACAAATGGGAATGGGGAAGGGATCAAGATGGTGCCGTCCCATACGAACGGCACAGACATTGTCGCATCATCCGAAGCACCGGCTGGCACGCCCCGCGAGTCGACGAGTGTGGAAGACACGACCAACGGGAATGGGACTGAAATCAGAACATCAGCCGAGACATCTGAGGAGTCGAATTCCCTTGATATAAAGCCATATTCCTTGCCGTCCATAAAAGAGCTTTTTCGGGTCTTGGTAGACCTTTTAGATCCGCACGACAAGCAGCAAGCAGACACTATGCGAGTTATGGCACTGCGGATAATCCATGTTGCACTAGAGGTTGCTGGGCCTTCAATAGCGAGGCATCCGGCTTTGGCGTATGTGGCCGAGGATCGACTTTGCAGACACTTGTTCCAGCTGGTACGATCTGATAATATGGCTATCCTTCAAGAATCACTAATTGTGGCTGGGACATTACTAGAGACTTGCCGCGGCGTTCTTAAGCTCCAACAAGAGCTATTTCTATCATACTTGGTTGCGTGTCTGCACCCACCCGTCGAGATCCCAAGGGAAGCCAACATCGACCCTTCACTATATGACGGCATCCCCCAAAGGCCCACTGGTGTCAAGCCTCCGCCCTCTCAAGCTAACAGTGGAAGATCAACGCCCGTCCCGGTTAAGGACCGGCAGAAACTGGGCATGGAAGGAGGAGCTCGAAAACCCGATGCTCGGCAAGCCATGGTTGAGAGTGTAGGCGCTCTGGTTCGCATGCCGAACTTCTTAGTTGAGCTCTTCGTTAACTACGACTGCGACCCGAATCGAGGTAACTTGTGCGAGGACATGGTTGGGCTTCTGTCTCGAAGCGCATTACCCGACTCGGCTACTTGGAGCACAACTAGTGTTCCACCTCTCTGCCTGGACGCTCTGCTCGGCTATGTGCAATTTATAGCCGATCGTCTCGATGACGAGCCTGACTATGACGGAATACCAGACGGAGCCATGCTCCGGGAGCAGAGACGGAAGAAGAAAGTGATTGTCAAGGGTGCAACCAAGTTTAACGAGAAGCCCAAAGAAGGATTGGGATATCTGCAAGAGCAAGGGATAATTAACAGAGATCCAGTCTCGGCTGCCAGGTTCCTCAAAGAAACCACACGCGTTTCGAAAGCAGTCCTCGGCGAGTTCCTTTCTAAGAAAGGCAACGATGACTACCTTGAAGCATTTATGGGGCTTTTCGACTTCGCGGGCAAACGCGTAGACGAAGCGCTGAGACTTTTACTAGAAAGCTTCCGCCTCCCTGGCGAGTCGCCGCTTATCGAGCGAATTGTGACCGCCTTCGCGAAGAAGTACCACACGCTGTCAGATGAAGTCGCGGACGAGGATGCTGTCTTCGTTCTGACATATGCTGTCATCATGCTGAACGTCGATCAGCACAGTCCGAAGTTGAAGAATGCCAAGCGCATGGAACTTGTTGACTTTGAACGGCAGCTTCGGGGGGTCAACGGTGGCCAGAACTTTGCGCCCGAATTTGTGCAAGCGACATTCGAAGCTATAAGACAGAACGAAATCATCCTCCCGGATGAGCATGACAACAAGCACGCTTTTGACTATGCTTGGCGAGAACTCCTTCTCAAGACAGAGTCTTCTGGGCCTTTGATCATGTGCAATACCAACATTTATGATGCGGACATGTTCGCGACGACGTGGAAGCCTATAGTTTCTACCCTCTCATACGTATTCATGTCTGCCACAGACGATGCGGTGTTCTCACGCGTGGTCACAGGATTTGACCAATGCGCGCAGATTGCTGCGAAATACGGGATCACGGAAGCATTGGATCGTATCGTTCAGAATCTCAGCTATATGACAACGCTGGACACGGATGATCTCTCGAACACGTCACTCAATACCGAAGTTAAGGTATCTGATGATGCTGGCAGCGTCATGGTTAGCGAGCTCGCCGTGAAGCTTGGGAGAGATTTCAAAGCCCAGCTAGCAACTCTTGTTCTATTCCGAGTGGTCAAGGGCAGCGAACATGTCATAAAAGACGGTTGGGAACATGTGAGTTCCCTACATGTTCTTGCTTGTGTCTACAACGGCTAACCATTCTAGATCATCCGTATCTGGCTGAAACTTTTTGTCAACTCACTAATCCCGTCTTTCTTTAACAATGAGCCTAAGGGGCTGAAACTTCCAAAAATCCCACTACATCCACCATCACATGTCATTGACAGGGCAGCCAAGACCGCCGACACTGGCTTGTTCTCTGCATTGTCGTCTTACATATCAAGCTATGCCGCCGATGACCCACCGGAACCATCAGCCGAAGAAGTAGAAAGCTCATTGAGCACCGCTGATTGCATCAAGGCGTGCCATCTAGAGGAAGTCTTCGCAAATATCTCGTGAGTTGAAGTCGTCATCAAGTTGGTAAAGCTGCGCACATGGATTCTGACACTCTTATTAGCCATCTGCCGGCCAACTCTCTTCCCCCGCTTGTCGAGGCTCTGCTGGATGAGTTGCCTGATGACGAGAGCTCCAGCGTACCAGTGATCACGGTGAAGCCGGAGAGTGTACCTTCATCGCCAGTCAGCGGTTCTAAATCGGCTTCCAGAAAGCCATCATACGATCCTGCTGTTGTTTACATTCTTGAGTTTTGTACTGTTCTCGCTCTTAGAGATAGTGAGCATATGAGCCTCCTGGGCAAGTCGGTCGCGGAAGCTCTTCAGATGATCCTACGTGAATCATCACGATACCACTCTATCCTAGTATCCCGGGCAGTCTACTACCAGTTCAACATTCTTAGAGCCAGCTATGTAAGTTTTCCAGGAGACATATAGGGTACAACCCGCGACTGACCATTCAGGATCACGACTTTGTGCGAGCGCCGGTGCTCCTGCATACAATATCGAGTTTCCCAAAAGATACTCTGGCGAAGACATCACAACTAGTTCTGCAAGGTCTCAAACTGGGCATAGAGCAGCCTGGGCCTCTCCGGAGTGAGATTATGACCTCACCGGATTTCTGGGTCATCTTGCGCACACTCGCCGGTAACTCCAACTCGTCACCGATCGTGTTCGACATTTTAGAAGGTGGAGTCTCTGGCTCACCATCGGCAATCATTGCGGACAACTACGAGGCTGCAATCGCTCTGCTGAACGAGTATGCCACTGCTGCTAAGATCGGTGCGGTTGTAGAACAGAAAGGCGAGAGGAGGCCACGAAATGCACGACCACCACCAAAGAAAGAGGCGCCGAGGTATTCATCTTCCCTTCTCCGTCTTAAAGAGGTGTAGTCCGCTGACGTGGTATAGTGAGAATGCGGTGGTCGCCCGCGGGGTCAAGGCGATCAATCTCATCTCTAGTATGACTGCACGCATCCCTCATCTGATGAACCAGTCGCATCTAGAGAGCAATGAAGGTTGGTAGTCGTCTCCTTCGTACATGTTGTATCGCTGCTCATAACGTCAACAGCATGGTCAGCGTACTGGCTTCCCATCTTCAAAGTCCTCACAACGCAGTGCACCAATCCATGCCGAGAAGTGCGGCATCTCGCCTTCTCGTCGCTTCAGCGATCCTTACTAGCACCGGAATTGACTTGTAGCGACCACAAAGAATGGACAGCTATATTTGGCGAAGTCTTGTTCCCACTGATCCTCAAACTGCTGAAGCCCGAGGTATACTCTACAGACAAGGACGGCATGAGCGAGACACGAGTTCAGGCAGCATCTCTCTTGTGCAAGACCTTCCTGCAGTACCTCGTGCTGCTCTCCAAGTGGGACGGCATGTTGGATCTATGGTTGAAGATCATTGATATCATGGACCGACTCATGAATAGCGGTCAAGGCGACAGCTTAGTAAGTGCTCTTTCCACTTTGAATGGCATGTACTATAGATATGGTATTAACCTTATATCCACAGGAAGAGGCAGTACCCGAAAACCTCAAGAACGTGTTGCTGTTCATGTCAAGTAGTGGCTATCTCGTACCCCCTAGCAAGGACCCATCACAGGAGAAGCTATGGGTGGAAACCTGGAAGCGCATCGATCGTTTCTTGCCAGACCTCCGCAACGAACTGGCCCTGGAAGATCCCGAGACTGGTGAGACCGCCGAGGCTGCTCCAACGTCAGATGAATCGGCCAAGCCTACCGCCGAGGAAAAGGGGGAGCAATCATCAGGAGAAGATGACGACGAGCAAGAAAGGAACGAAGCAGAAGGTGAAAAGCGGGAGCAGGCAGAGCTTCAAACAGAAACAGAAAAGTCAGAGGCGGCCCCTGCCTAAATGAAAGGTGGTAGGTGATAAGGGGAAGTCTAGGTTCGGTGGGGGGTTGGGGGTTGAGAGTAGAAGCGAACATTTTTACATCTGTTTTTGTACAGTCACATGAAGAGAACGCAGTGTACGTATCTGTGGCGGCAACTGTTGTCTTGGTAGAAAGTAAAGGGTACTCAACATCTTGGTTTTGTCTTGACATCGGAGAAAGATGAACCCATTGTACTATATAGATCGAGTGTGTGTCGTAGTGGAATCGGCAGAAAGGGGGTGTCATGATTGCAGTTGGCTAGTTGAATAAGCATGTGACTGGCTAGTTGAATAAACGTGTGGCTATGGGGTATTCCACCTCACCTGTCAGCTCCAAGCTTCAGCTCCAGCTGTCTGACCCGCTTTTACCCGCACTGTGCGATGATCATTTCTCCACACTGCAAGGCTACCAGCTACCAAGCTAAACTTTCTCCATCTTGAGCAATCAGCTTCCTCCCTTCAACTTCACTTGACCTTTTGTCACATCAGTCATTTCTCAACCAAGTCACTCGCGCTTGTTGAAACCAAGAATACTGCGCCAGCATCGTTTGGTGTACTGAATTGTTTCTCTTGACCTGAGAAGAAAATTAATATCTTCCCAAAGGAAGAAAGAGCATAAACATGGCCACAGGTCAACCTATTTCTACGTATGTGTCATTGCACTCCGACACATACCACAACGAATAAGTCCCTGTCCACCCGCCGTGTCTGGGTCGTCATTCTTGCCATTCTCATTCTTCTCCAAAAAGTTAAGTACCCAAAGCTAACCCTCGCCTCCCTTTTCCCTCCCCGGGCTGTGAACAGCGTCTACGTACGGAACCTCGAGGAGCGCGTCAAGCCCGAGCCGCTCAAGCAGGCCCTGACCGCCATCTTCTCCGAGTACGGCAACGTGGTCGACATCGTGGCTAAGACCAACCTCAAGGCCAAGGGCCAGGCCTTCGTCGTCTTTGACCGCCCCGAGTCGGCCGCCCTCGCCATCGACGAGATCCAGGGCTTCGAGCTCTTCGACAAGCCCATGCACGTCGCGCTCGCCCGCACCCGCAGCGACGCGACCGTGCTGAGGACGGGCAACAAGGAGGAGTTTGAGCTGCACCAGAGGAGGCGGTTGGCGGAGAAAGGTTGGTTTGCCCCGACGCTGCTTTGCTTTGAACTCTGTCTACTTATTCTACATACACCTCATCCAATCTCTCTCTCTCTACTACGGTCTCCCTACACACAAAACCTCTCCCATCTGCTTGCTACCTACGAAGCTTCCTTCTATCTAACACCTCGTTCTCCCCCCCTCCCCCCCCAAATCCAGACAAGAAGAAAGCCGCCGAGGCGGCCGAGGAGAAGAACCGGCTCAAGCGCCCCGGCGCCCAACTCGCGGCCGACGGCAAGGCGGCCAACAAGGGGGCGTCGCGCGGCGCCGGCAGCGGCCTCAAGGCGACGGGCCCGGCGCCCGGCGCCAACGCCGTGGTCCCCGACGAGTACCTGCCGCCCAACAAGATCCTGTTCGTGCAGAACCTGCCCGACGACTACGACGCCGACGCGCTCACGGCCATCTTCGGCCGCTTCGAGGGCTTCCGCGAGGTCCGCCTGGTCCCCGGCCGGAAAGGGATCGCCTTCATCGAGTACGAGGCCGAGGCCGGCGCCATCACGGCCAAGGAGAACACCGCCGGGATGGGCGTCGGCGAGGACGGGGCCCGGTTCATCAAGGTTACGTACCAACGGCAGTAAGATTGCGGGGTGTGTGCGCGGTTGGTGGTGGATTGGATGTGGTTAGACTATATGCAAGGGGGTTAGGGAGAGAAAATTGTTCTTCTCTGGTCTCAGAAGAGATATAACATGCAAAGATAAATAGGACGATTCTTCTCGCTCGTCCGTTCTCGTCTGGATCTACTAGTAGGGAGGGACAAAGGAAAGAAAAAAAGAAAGAAAGATTCATAATAAATAGTCGGTTATAAGGTTATATATATATATAATATATATAAATTATCATCATATTCTTAGATTTATTATGCAATCCGAAATAAATTAATAATGAAATAAAATATTTTATATTATTTTATTTATTTATATTTATATTTTTATCTTTTTTTTTATATAAATAATATAAAATTTAAAAATTTATAAATATATATTAATTTTATAATTAAAATATAAAATATTATATATTTTTAAAATTTATTTATTTAAATAAAAATTAATTTAAAAATAAATAAATAATAATTTAAAAATTTTAATAAAATTTATAAAAAATATAAATAATAATTATATATAATTATAATTTAAAGGTTTTATTATTTTTATAAATATTTTTATGTATAATTTATATAATTATTTTATATAATTTAACATTTTTATTTATTAATTTTTTTTAATATTTTATTTAATAAATAAAATAATAATTTTATTTTTATAATATATTATTATTATATAAATATAATTATAATATTAAAAAAAATTTTAAAATTAAAGCTTTTATTTATTATATTATTAATATTTTTAAAAAATTTATTTACTTTTTATTTTAATTTAAAGGCTTTTATTTAATATATTTATAAATAATAATTATATTAATAATTTATAAATTATATATTTAATATAATTTATAATAATTATTATAAAATATAAATATATAAATATAAATTAAATATATATATTATAATAGCTAATATTTAAAACTTAATTATTTTTATATTATAAAGTTTTCGGCTTTTTTTTAATTTTTTACGGGTTTATTTAATATTATTATTATTTTTATATTATTATTATTATTATTATTATATTTAATTTATTTATTTTTATAATTTAAATTTATTTTTATAATAAAAAAATTATTTATAATTATAATAACATTTAAATAATTAAAAAACAAATAATTTATTATTATTTCTATTTTAATAATTTAAATTTATTTTATATATAAAACTTTTATAATATATAAAAACAACCCTTTTAAATAATATAAAATTAGCTTTTATAATAAAAAAATATATATTTATTTTTTTAATAAAAATAATAACTTTAATATATATAAATATTTTAAGTTAATTATATAAAAAATATTTAAAATATAAAAAAAAATTATTTATAAATAAAAAATTTAAATATAAAAATTTAATAAACTAAAAAAATAAGCTTTTAAAATCGAATTAAATATAATTAAAAAAGTTAATTTTATAAAAAAATATAAACGAATTTATAATATTTTTAAGTTAAATTATAAATAATTAAAGCTTATTTTTAATAAACTTTTAAAGAAAAATAAAAAAATTAAAAAATATATAATTTAAATAAAATAATAAATAATTAAAAACCTTAAAAATTAAGATTTAAATAGCTTAAATTTATCTTTTTTTTATAAATTATAATAATAATTATTATTATTATTATTATTAATAAATATAAATAAATTAAGGCTATTTTTTAATAAATTTAATAACTTTAATTTAAATAAAAAAATTAAAAATAAAATTATAATTTATAATTTAAAATAATTTTTTAATAATTTAAAAATAATTATATTAAAATTTTAAATATTTATTTTAAACTAAATAAATTTTATTAAAAAAATTTTTAATTTTATTTTATATTTATTAATTTAATAAATTGTTATAAAAATTTTAATAAATAAAAAATATTTTTACTTTAAATAAAAATAATAATTTAATTATTAAAAAAGTTTAAAATTATTATAATTATAACCTTAAAAAACGTTAAATAATAAAAAAATTAAAATCTTTAGGTTTTTAATTAATTTTTAATATAAAAAAATAAAATTAACGTTTTAAATTATTAAAATAATTATAAATAAGCCTTTTTTTAATAAAATTTATTTAAAATTATATAATAATATATTATTATTATTATTATATTTAATTTATTTATTTTTATAATTTAAATTTATTTTTATAATTAAAAGTTATTTATAATTATAATAATATTTAAATAATTAAAAAATAAATAATTTTTTATTATTTTTATTTTAACGATTTAAACCTATTTTATATTTAAAACTTTTATAATAAAAAAGTATAATTTAGTTTTTAATTTATATTAAAAAATATCTTTAAAATATAAATATAAATATTATTTAAATATTTATAATAATTTAAAAAAAAACCGAAAAATTTTAAATATAAAAATAAAATTAAAATTATTTTATTTAATTATAATAAATAATTAAACGCGATTTATTAATTTTATTAAATATATTATTTTATGTTTTTTTTTAAATAATATTTATTTTATATTTAAATTTTAACTTTTTTTTTAATTCTTTTTATTTTATCCTTTATTTTTTAAAATATTTTATATATATTAATTTATTTATTTTTATTACGTAATTAATTTTATATTTTATATAATATATTAAACTTTTATAAATAAAATTTAAATTAATTTACGATTATTTTTTATATAATTATATTAAAATAATTATAAAAGTATTATAATTTTTTAAGCTATATATATTTAAGTTATATATATAAAGTTATAAATGCTTAAAAAAATAAGATAATTAAATTAAAAGATAAAAAAACTAACGTTTAAGCTAAGTTAAAATAAAAATATTTTAAATAATAAAAAAATAAAAATATATTAATTTATATATATATATAAAAATTTTTTAACCTTATATATTTAATATTAAATATATTAATTTATATATATATATAAAAATTTTTTAACCTTATATATTTAATATTAAATATTATTATTTTATATTAATTAATTTATATTTTATAAAATTAAATATTTATAAGTATAATATACGTAATTATAACCTAATAAAAAATAATAATAATAATTTTATTTATTATTTATTTATTTTAAAAATATAATTATTATTATAAATTAATAAAAAATATATTTATAACTATTAAATTAAATATAAAAATAAATATAATATAAGAAAAAATTTAAAAGTTTTAATTTTAAATTTATAATAAATTTTATATAAATATTAACTTTTAATTAAATAAATCTTTTTAATATAAATTAATTAAATATAGTTATTTTTAATTAAATTAATATATCAAAATTTTATAACGTTATAAGTTTTTTTATTTAATATATTTATATAAATTATTTAATTATAATTTAAAATATATATTAATATTAAACTTTTATTATTATTAAAGCTTATATAAAAGCTTCGTTTTTTATTACTTTTTTTATTTTATTAAATTATTATTATTTTTATATAATATAAATTATAAAAAATAATTAATTATAATAAATTTAAAATTAAAAAAGCTTTTTAAAAAATTTTATATATTAAATAAAAATTAAAAAAATAATTTATAATATAATAAAAATATTATTAATAAATATTTTAAAATTAATATTTTATATATAATATAATTAATATTATAGTTTTAATTTTAAATTTTTTTAAATAAAGCTTTAAAATATAGCTTTTTTAAATTAATTAATAAAATTTAATAACTTTATTAAAATTTTCTTTAATTTATTTATTAAAAATAATATATTTATTATAATATAAATTTTTTTAATTTAAATAATTCATTTTATTTAAAGAAATTAATAAATTATTTCAAAATAAAAAAAAAATAAAAAAAGGCGGCTAGAATTATAAATAAAAAAATAAAAAAATTAAAAAAAATAAAATTAAAATTCTTAAATTAAAATATTATTTAAAATAAAAATAGCTTTTAATTTATTAATTTATTAAAATTATTTTTATTTTTAAATAATTTAATTAATAAAAATATAATATAATATAAATAATTATTTATTAATAAAGTTATTTTATTATATTATAATATATATATATATATTTTAAAAAAATAAAAAATATTATTATTTTTTATTTTTAATAAATTATTATAAAATTAAATTAAAGGTTAATTAATTATAAATTAATTAATATTTTAAAAAATTAAAATTATTTAATTTAAAATAAATTAATTAAAAAATAAGGTTAATATTAAAAATATTATAATAAAATTTATTAAAATATTTATTTAATATTTTTTTTAAATATAAATATAATTTATAATATTATTTATATTAATAATTATATTTATTATATAATTTTCTTTAAAAAAATTAATCATTTTAATTAAATAAAAGCTATTATTAATATTAATTATTATTTTTTAATTAAATAAATACGGTTTTATTATTAAGTTTAATAAAAATCAATTTTAATATTATTTAAATTAAATTTAATAATTTAATATTTTTTTATTTTTTAAATATAAAAGTTTTTATTTTAAAGCATTTTAATTTTAATTATTATATTATTATAATATAATATATTTTTTAATTTAATTATTAATTTTATATTAAATTATTAAATTATAACATTAATATATTAATTTATAAATATAATTTATATTATAAACTTTTATAAAAAATATTAAAAATATTTAATTATTTAAACGTTTAATTTTATTTATAATTTTATTTATAATTTTATTTTTAATTTTATTTATAATTTTATTTATAATTTTAATTATAATTAATATATATTTATTAATTATTATATTAGTTTTTTAATTAATTATTTTTAATAAGTTTTTAATATATTATTACAATATTATATTTTTAACTTTTAATTTAATTTTTATTTATAAAAAAACCCTTTAATTTTTAATTTAATATTTTAATAAAAAAATAATATATTATTTTATAATAATAATAAAAAATATATATATAAAATATATATATATAAAAAATAAATATTATAATTAAATATTTATTATTATATTATATTAAAAAATAAAGGGTTTTATTAAATATAAAGCTTTTATAAAAATTATTTATAATTAATAATAATAATATAAAATTTATTAAATAATAAAATTATTATAAAATTATTATTAAGTTTTTAATTAAAATAATTAAAAAATAAGCTTATTTATAATTATAAATAAATATAAACCTTTTTTAATATAATTTAATATTATAATTTATAATAATTTATTAAAATATATATAAATTAATTTATTTTTTTATTAATTTATAATTAAGTTACGTTTAATTATTAATTAATATTAAATATAATTTATAATAATTATTATAAAATTTAAATATATAAATTTATTAAAATTATTAAAATAAATAATTTTAAAAATAGCGATTAAATATTAAAACTAATTTATTAAAGATTTTTTTAAATATTTATTATAATATATATTTATTAAATATTTTATAAATATATATTATAAATACTTTTATTAAACTTTATTTAAATATAAATATAAATATAAATATAAATATAAATATAAATATAAATAAAAAAATGGATTATTATTAAATATATATATAATTAAATTCTTGATTTTTTTAAATATATTAACTAATTAATTAAGCCTTTATTTATTTATTAAACCATTATTTTTATAAACCCTTATATATAATATATATAATTATAATTTAATATTAGTTAATAATTAAACCTTAATTTAATTTTAAATTAATAAATAAAGATTATTTATTATAATTAAATATTATTAAATATATAAATTAAAGCTTTTAAATTATAATAATATTAAAAAAAAAAGATTTTAATTAATATACGTTTTTTAATAATATATAGTTTATTATATTAAATCTTTTTTAATTTAAGTTTAATAATAAAAAAAAATTTATTTTACACGCTTTTATTTAATAATTACGCTTATCGCCTTTAAAATTTTAAATAATAAAAAAAAGTTAATATTTATTTTATACGCTTTTTTATTAATTAAATAACCCTTTTTTTATTTTTCACTCGAGTTTTTAAGTTATAAAATTTATTATTTATTATTAATAACTTTTAAATATTTTAATAAACATTTTAAATTATTATTTAAATAACTTTTTAAATAACCTTTTATATAAATTATAAACTAATTAATATAAATTAAAATACCCCCCTTTTTAAAAATTAGCGGATTTTTTTATTAAGCTTTTTTATAATATTTATCTTTAATATATATATTTTAAAATCTAATATTTTAAAACCATTAAAAACGCTTTTAAAATTAACGTTTTTAAGGTATTAAACTTTTAATTAAATTAATTTTTATTAAAACCTTTATTATTATTTTATTTATTATTTTATTTATTATTTTATTATTTTTTCCTTATTATTAAAAACGATATATTAGCTTTATTTTTTATCGTTTAATTAAAAATTATTAAAAAAGCTTTTTAAAGTTTTTTAAAGCTTTTTATATATATATTTTTTTAATAATAATAATAATAACCTTTAATCGACTTTTCCCACCTTTTTTTTCTTTAAAAAAGCGACGATTATTAATTTTTCTTTTTTATAATAGCTTTTATCGATCGATCTTTTTTATTTTCTTTTTTTTATAGCTTTTTTTAATATTTTATTATAATAATCGTTAAAAACTTTAATAATAAATAATAATTAAATAAATAAAACGATATTTTTAATAAAATAGCTTTTTTTTATTAAAAACCTTAACGTTATTCACGCTATTAACTTTAAAATGTTTAAAATAAACGATAATTATAAAATAATAAGTTTTATAAATAAAAAAGTTATTATTATTTTTATAATAATTATAAAATATTATTATATTTATATTTTTTACGGTTTTATTTATTATTTAATCGTCGATTTTAAGCTAATATTAAATATATTAAATAAATTAAAACATTTTAAATAAAAGCATTTTAAGGCTATTTTTAAAACCCTTTTATAAAAAGTAAAATAATTATTAAAATATTTTAGCATTATTTTTTTAAAGCCTTTTTTATTAACGTTATTATTTTTTATAAACTTATTTATATAAATTAAAATAATTATAAAAAAAATAATTATATCTTTAATTTTTAAACTTTATATAAATTATAATTAAAAAAAAATTATAAAAAAATTATAAATTTTACCTTTAATTATATATTATAAAAAAAGGTATAAAAATAAATAAAAAACGAGATAAACACGTATTTTATATTTTTTTTTATTATTAAAATTATTTAAATATTAATTTTAATATTTTACACTTTTTAATTTAAACTTGTTTTTATCTTCGTTTTTAAATAAAAAAATAAAAAAATAAACATTTTACCCTTAGAAAAACCCTTAAAAAAACCCTTAAAAAACCTTTATAATTTTTAAAATAACTTTTACTTTTATTTTTATATAAAATTTTATTTTTATATAATTTATAATAAGTTTTATTTATATCGTTTTTATTAATTTAAATATAAATATAAATAAATATTTTTTTAATTTTAATAACTTTTTTATTATTTAAAATAACTTTTATAATAATAATTATAAGCTATTTAATAATAGCACCTTTAATTTAAATACCTTTAATTATAACCCTTATTTTAATTTTAACTTCGATTATATTTATTATTAAATAAAATATAAAGCTTTATTTATAAATTATATTAAAGTTATTAATTATAATATTTATAATTATATTAAAAATATCACTTTTTATTAAATTTTTAATCCCCACTTTTTAATTTCGATTAAAATAATTTTTAGCTTATAATATTTATTATTAATAAATAAACCCCTTTTAATTTATATTTTTTATAAAGCTTTTATTTTTTTAAAGCTTTTTTTAAACCATTTTTTAAAACCTTATATTTTTTTTAAGCTTTTTTAAACCTTTAAACCTTTAAACCTTTAAAAACGATATAATATATATAATTTTTATTATTTATTATAAAAACGCTTATAAACGCATTTTTTTTCGTATTTTTTTTATAATTTTAAAAGTTTTTAATATTATTCTTTTTTAAAAAATATAAAATATATAAATTATTAAATGCCTTTAAAATATATATAAAAACACTTATATTTATAATAATATATAAATATATTATTTTTATATATTATTATATATTTATTATATAAATATTATAAAAATTTATTAATTAAATCTTTTATTTTAATAGTTTTTTTACCCTTATTTATATTATTAATTAATAATAATTTAATTTTTTCGAAAGCTTAAAAAGTTATTAATATTATAATATAATTATATAAAATATTTAATTATAAATTAAATGTTTAAAATATATAAATTAATAAATTAAAAATAAAATATATAATATAAATAAAAGCATAAATAAAAAAATGGATTATTATTAAATATATATATAGCTAAATTTTTTCTTTTTTTAAATATATTAATTAATTAATTAAGCCTTTATTTATTTATTAAACCATTATTTTTATAAACCCTTATATATAATATAAATAATTATAATTTAATAAATATAAATATTATTTTATATTATTTATAATAATATTAATCTTTTATATAAGTTTTAATAATAATATAAGCTTAATATTAATATATATTTTAAGTTTATTTTAAATTTTAATTAAATAATTTATATAAATTTATTAAATAAAAAAAATTATAATATTATAAAATTTTAACTTTTAAAATTTAAATTATAAAAATATAAGTTTTTTAATTATAAATAATAAATTATAAAATATTTATTATAAACTTAAAATTAAGATTTTTAAGGTTATTTTTTTTAATATTATATATATTTTATAAATAATTAAAGCATTTAAAACACTTTAAATCTTTATATAAAATAAATTATATTAAATTTAATATTAAATAAATTATTTATTATATAATTTATAAATATATTATAAATAAATAACTCGATTATTATAAATATATTTTTATTAATTTATAATTTAAATAATTATTTTTTTAAATAAAATAAATAATAAAAAAATATATTATTATCGTTTTTATAATAATTTTAATATAATTATATTAAAAATAACTATAAATAAATTAAAACTTTAATTATTAAAGCTTAATATATTATATATAATATAAAATCGATTATATAATAAAAAAGCTAATTAATATATATAAAATATTTTAAAAAATAAAGGATAAAATAAAGAAAAATAGAAAAATAATTAAAAATTAAATATAAAATAAATATTATTAAAGCAAAAAAAAGATTTAAAAATAATATATTTAATAAAATTAATAAATCGCGTTTAATTATTTATTATAATTAAATAAAAATAATATAAGATTTAAAATTTAAATTATTAATAAAAAATAAAAAATAAGCTTAAAATTTTATAAAATTTATTTATAAATATCTTTTTATAAATATATTTTTATAAATATAATATATATAAATATTTAATAATAAAAATTATATTAATATAATTTTTAAAAATTAAAAAAAATATTATTATTAAAATAATTAATTTTAAATTTTATAAAAGTTATTTTTATTTATAAAAAAAATTAAAGCCACGTTTTTTAATTAAATTAATAATATAATATTAATATAATATTTATTATAATAATATTATAATATAATATTTATTATAATAATATTATAATATAATATTTATTATAATAATATTATAATATAATTAAATTATTAAAATTTTAAATTAAATTTTTTTATATTTTAAATTTAAATAAATTTATTACTAATTATTTATTTTAATATTTATTTAAATAATAAACTTTTTAAAGGGTTTAAAAATATAATAAATAAATAATTTAATATAATTTATATATTTTAAATTTTTAAATATTTATTATTTTAAATTTTAATAATATATTATAAAAAATATTATAAGTTATTATTATATATTATAAGCTTTAATATTTTTTTATATTAAAAAAAAGGTTTTTATAATATAAAAAAATAAATAAAAGCTATTTAAATTTTTAATATCTTTTAATTTTTTCATTTTTTATCCTTTTTTTTAACTTTTAAACTTATAAAAAATTATAAAAGGCTATTTTAAAATAATATATAAATAAATAAATTTAAATATTTATATATTTATTTTAATAAATATTATTATATGTTTAAAATATTATTATAATATATTAGCGAGTTGGTGCCTTTATAATATATCGTCTTGCTTTTATCGAGATCGAGAATCGGCGTTGTACCACTTGAAAAGCTCAGTTTCTTTTAGCCCTATAGCCTCATGCTTCCTTCCTGCTGTATGATCACTCCAAAGCTCGTGCTTGAATCTTTTCAAATTTCCTTCAAACCGTATTTGCCGGCGCTTCGCAAGCAACGACTCGTCCTCATCTTCGTCGTCAGATGAATTCGCGAATGGATTGTGCTCCGACGCGTCCGGCTTGCGCACCACTTTCTGGCCCTGGGCTTCTTTTGGCTGCTTGAACTCTTCTGGCCTGTCGAGCCCTCTTGACGGACATATCATCGTCTCCAAAAATGTATATCTGTTATCTGTGAGGTCACGGATCTTCTCGATCTTATCTTCCTTGGACATGTTATGAAAATTAGGGACAGACTGGAATATTCCGCCCTCGAAGACTGTATCCAGATCGACCTCGGCGTCTTTTGTTAAGACCTCTACACATTGTTGGTTTCCGAGTGCGACTGCCATAAGAAGTGCGGATAGGCCAGTACTCGTCGTTGTGTTTTTCTCAACCCTTGTGTCCGCCAGTAAGGTCTCAAGGATCTTAGCATGACCCAGCCAAGCTGCTACATGTAAAGCCGTATCCCCGCCGTGAACATCATCGCCATCTTTATAGGTGAATGGCAGATTGACGTTGATATCTTCCCGTTGAAGAAGAATCCGGACTGCAAGATGCCGGCCACCGATAACGACCCCAGTGAGACTACTCCACCCCCAATCTCCAAACGTCCTTTCGTTAACAGTAAGTCGGGGGTGGCTGAGTAACTCGAGCATGGGATAATCGAAGAAGGGCTCATCGAGCATGGGATCATCGAACATGCGATGATCAAGGTCCTCGTCTCTGGGGTCTATAATTTCAACGCGCTCGACTATGGAGTCTGTCAACAGGGATCGACTGTTGTTTGGCCCAAACAGGCTCGCTGCCCCCATATCTAACATATATCTAGAAGCATCTAAAAAGCCTCGACTAATAGCGCCATGCAGGAGAGACCCAGTCTCGAACCGTGGGCGCTCGTTCCATGTTCTCCATTGCCAACGCGGGTGTTGAAATATAGTCTGCAGCAAATCATGGTCATCAGTCTCCAGAATTACATACCATCCATACACGAGCTTGCTCATATCGAGGTCTGGATGTCGGCACATCCTCTTTAGTGTATTGAATTTGAAATGGGTAATTCTTCGACCGATAGCCCAGGCTTCTCCCACAGCGCGGGCTCCATGTTCCCGTATCGTTGATGGATCTTCGGACAAAATCAGACCAATCATATCACTGTGATCCCCGATCAAAGCAAAGGCCAATGGATGCCATCCTTGATCGTCTCGAGTGATTGAGTCGCAGTCTGACTCCTGCCTGAGGTGGCGCCAGACTTCGCAGAGGCCGAAGTAGGCAAGGGGGTGCCATTTCAGGGGTTTTGATAATACTTCCGGAGTTCGACGGTTATCGTAACTCCTCATCTGCAAATACGCGAGCAAGTTTGCCAGGCCTGATTCAACAAGGGAATCTTGCCGGAGGTATTGGAGAATTAAGTTGAAGAGTTCCTCGTTGGCGACTGCCCCGGCAATCCGGACATGTGTTCCCCAATGTCGTGATGCGTAACCCAGAAGAGGAACTGTTGTTGACTCATAGCGTAGACAAGTCAAACACTTCGAAGCCAAAAAGTCATGACCTCTCATCCCAGGAATTGTTGCATATCTGTCGAAGTATTCTTTCAAGGTAAAATGCACAAACGCAACGCTTTTCTGCTCTGCATCTACTGAGACGAGACCGAGGCAAGTTGACAGGAAGGCGGTGGTGGGAAGATCCTCTTCGTCGAAGTCACTGCTTCCTACTTCGATGGCAACAGCGTGGCGAAGCATCCTGAGAGAAAAGGGTTCACGAGCAAGATGGACCCATGCAAGTATTTCGAGTCCCATCTCCGCATCTGACTCCCTTTGAGATTTGATCCTGGCAATGGTTGTATCATAGGCCGCATCGATGTCTTTCGGCAAGTTCACAAGAGCCCTTTTTCGCTTCTTCACTGTATTCTCTCCGAGGATGTTGGAAATATGGAGGGTTGGAAGTAGGAAGCTAGAATGGATGGTGAGAATCTCGGCACAATCATTTTGAGGCAATCGGATTGACTTACCTTCCACGTGCCGTCTCGACCAGCTTTTCCAGAATCTGCCCCTTCAGACCATCAGTCATGAGCTCAGGACATGTGACCGAGTCATGTTCGAGCTCCGTAAGTAGAAACGCTTCTATATCGCCATCGCTTGCTTCAATACCCAAACATGTAGCTTGGGGAAATTTTTTGAGCACAATGTGTTCTACACTTTTGCGTCCGGTGATAAAGATTCTCGTCTTCCGTGGGAGTTCCTCGAGGACACCAAGGACATCACGCGGACTGATACATTCATCCAACGCGTCTAAGCAGACGTAAACAGTCTGGAAATGTCCCAGAAACTTCTTTACAAGTGATCGAGATTGCTGGGTGGAAAGGCTATCGTCCCCTTTGCCATAGACTCTATCAAGGTCTGCGGGAATATGGCCGAGCTTTGCGACTGCCTGTTTAAGTATCACTCTGATGATAGTGCTGGCCAGTTGGGCTTTTTGCTGGTGATATTCAAGGAAGAAATAGCATATGAAGGTACCAGCTGATTGCTCATATGTTGCCAGAAGTTCGTCGATGACAGCGGAGCTATTTTTCGACGTTAGCATTTACTACTGTTCACTCTGAGCACCTCGTAGACATCACGCATGGATCACAGCAGATGAACTCGGCCCGGGGCCACATACCAGTGGACTGATTTACCAGCGCCTGGATCCCCAAAGCAGCACATCTGGCGCTCTTCCGATGCCCCTGAAAGCCATGATACGAAACGATGGTCCGTGAGCAGCTTGCGGCAAGTACCTTTGGCCCTTCTCGAGCTGAGTTCGTAGTGGCGCTCCTGGAAATCCACCGGCGTGATCCACCGAAGGATCGTTCTGAAGCGCTCGACTATAGATGAATCAGTAAATCTACATAATTATATGCTTGGAGACCTAGGGCGGCATAAGAAACGTTGAAAGGCAGCATGAGCACAGTTGCCGTGGTTAAACAACCCCCAGCTCCCTCTCCGTGGCAGACTCACCATCGACTTTCTCATGTATTTCGTTGATCTTGCGCGAGGCCGCACTTAGCTCTTCAGTAGCCTGGGATAGGAAAACACGAACGTCTTGGATGAGTGCTAGTTGAGCATGCATCTGAGCATCCGGAGAGTCCAATATTTTCAGCACCAAATTCAAGGCATCCTCTTGTTCCTTTAGCTGGGTCATTATCTCGGTATGTGACTTCGTCATCGTTTGACTGTCTCCGATTAGAAAGAGGATCATCAAATGATCGAGTTTTGAACTGCATCAGTAGTGTCGAAATGCCGAGCTTTGCGGTTGGT
This sequence comes from Xylariomycetidae sp. FL2044, assembly GCA_022376275.1. NCBI lineage: Eukaryota > Fungi > Ascomycota > Sordariomycetes > Xylariomycetidae sp. FL2044. Next base: position 76,311 of record JAJNOH010000060.1, on the reverse strand, counting down.
GTTGCAAAAAAAGGGGGAGGGGCGGGACTGGCTTATACGACAGAAAATGCAAAGCCCTTGATAAAAAGCTCAACAAACCAATTCTCTCCCCACGACATAAACTAGAAAAACTAGAAAGCAAAGCGAAGGGTCGCAAAAGACGTAAATAGTGTTGACCTGTAAAAGGCCGACAGACGTACCATGACTTTATACTGAGGCAGAAGTTGAAGGTCTGCACACATCGATGCAAGGATTCAACGATAGCATTCACCTCATCTTTCTTGAAGGGCCACATTAGCCGCTTGAGAACATTCCGCGCTCGAGATGACGACGTCGGCTCGGGCGGCTCAAGTGTATTTCCCGCAACCATGGTTTTCGCGTCTTCATCACTGTCCATGGATCCTATTTTACTGTCTATCCTCCGAATGGGGGCGCTGACTTGATCTCCGATGCCGAGTTTCCGATGCAGGTGTTGAAGCTGCTTGGAGCAATGTTGTCTGGCTAACTCAAGACCAGACCCATTCTCGAAGAACAGCACCCCCGAATCGACAGGGCGCAAGAAGTCTTCGAGCTGTTTCAGTACGACGCTTAGAGCCTCGAGTTCCGCCGAAAGAGATGCGATCTCCTCCTTCCACCCAGTCACACCATCCGAGTAATTCTTGGTGAGCTTCACGAGTTCCAGAGCCAAACTGGCCAAGCCCGCGACACTGACTGACAGGGTGAAAGGATCCATTAATAAATAAGGGATACGAATGGCAATGAAGTGTTGGAAGATTGTGGAAACACAGTCGAAGCTGTCATTCGATCGAGGGAAGTCGGCCTATATGGCTCGAGTACGTGATCGCCTGAGCGATAACCTTTTGATGTCTCTGATAGTCCCGCGATCTGAAATGGAGAGGATACTAAGAGGAGATAAAGAGACACAGTGAGGTTTGCGATTGTAAGTCTCACGCTTGATCACGTTCAACACAGGAATCGATACCCGAGATTGAAGAAAGGCAGCACAGAAAAGACCAGAAGCCAGAGACCTGAGCTGAGTTTCTACCCCGCTTTCAAACTTGTTCAGATACCTAGAGAGAGCTGTATGGCTTCTTTCGGCAGGCCTCCAGGGAGCCGGCCGTCGAATGCGACCCTACCTCATCACCTGCATGACCCGAGATCCTGCCGACAAATGAGGCGGCCCCGTCACTGCGGCCCTTACTACCAACTGCATAAAGCACCTACAAATGCCCATATGGAGGCCTCAATGTATGAAAATCGACTCCTGAGATGCCCATCGAGTATCCGGAGCGCTGACACAAGGGGCTGATTACATATAGATAAAACATTCCCACGTCAAAAACCGAACCCTTAGACAGTCACTTGCCGACTAGCAGATTCACAGGCGAATTTTAAGTAGGACCAAAGTCGCTGAACGAGCTATTCGCTGGGACGAAATGATCTCGGTCAGTCATGTATTCCTAACATGCTGACCCCTATTGTGGAGATTCGGGAAAAGGGGTGGACGAACCATCCTACACGGTACACAGCAAGGCATTAGCTGAGGCCTTGAGAGCAATATCAAGTATCGTGTGCAGGATATTGTGAAGTCATCAGTAGGACCAGGCGAATCTATCAGCATGAATGCTGCGAGGCTCGCGAGTAAAAAAAAAAAATCCCTTCCAGACGAGGAAAGGATCGCATTTCGTAAGATAAGGTAGAGATCTAACAAGAAAAACATGTCATTAGTATACAAGCAGCCTGAAGCTTACGTACTGAAAACTTGATCCGCCCGCCCATCTCGACTACCAAGACATTTACAAGTTAGAACTTTGGATGAGTGTTGATCTGATGATTCACTAGAGTCTCTCTTCAACGGCTTAAGCATAACACGCCCGGCAGCCCAAACAACATGTACCCAGGCAGGTAAGCTTGATCATCTGCGATGGTTCTCGGCTCCCCCTAAACCCAACGAGTGCTATCCCCACAAGCTTCCTCCAGAGGTCTCTAACCCCCGAATAACAAACCCGAGCTAAGCTACAGGCCTAGAAGATAACATCGTCATCTTCGGTGCTTGCCAGCATATCCGTCGGACCCGAGTTATCTGGCTCGACGTTTTCTTGGTCCTGTTTCGCCCGAGCCTCCTTCCGCGCCGCCATCTCCGCGTCTTCTGCCGCGGTGTCTCGCTGCTTCTTGTTGGCGACCTTCTTGAGTCTGTAGAATTCCTCTCGATCAAGCTCGTCGAGCTCCGAGTTAATATCTGTCTCCTTATTAGCCCCCATTTCACAGCAGACACGTGATACACTAGCTTACATTTGATGGTGTTTTCTGTTCTAGGTATGATGACGTGTTCGCTATCGAATGTTAGTATACAGAGAACACAGAAGCAGGCCAGGCTCAAATACATTGCGTTTACTGGATAACATGTTAGCGTTAAGATTGTTGCCACATCTGGAGCGCGTGCAACCTCTTACCTCTTCGGTTGACAACCTTGATGACCTCGTCCAATATCACGAAAGCTGTCTGCAGACTTGCAAGCTCAACGAGTGTTTCGACAGCCCGTGCATATGTCTCCCTGCATCTCTGGACCTGCTGACCACCCTTTCCCAGCCCAGTGAGGCCAAAATCGTTGTTGCCCTCCACCTGGTAGCTTTCGAAGGCGGGAAGGAATACACCAGAGACGTTCTCCTGCTTCGTGCGCAGTCTAAAGCGCGCCTGTCTGGCAGATTCTTGCACCTGGTATCCAATGTCTCCTCCCACGGCGTAGGTGACTTCGGCCAAGGAGAATGCGGCGATCTGCATGACTCGTCCCATCTTCCGCTTCGCTTCGTCGATTCGTCGGGTGATTTCTAGCGGGCAAGTCAATCGTCAATGGTTCTGGGAGTCGGCAATCAGGCTTCAATACCTCGGAAACGTCTATCGACTAAAGTCAGCAGGATATAGGAGAATGAGATGGCCTCGGACACTAGACTAACTTCGTAAGGGCTTCACTCTTTCGCTTCAACAAGCTGTGTCCAGTCTCGGCTCCCTTTAGCTTCGCCTTCATGAGACCCAGAGACTGCCGGGTCGGGAAGACAGCCTCGCGGTCCTACACCACCATGTTAGCGCTATTTGGAGCTCCAGGCGCATCAATTCTCGGGTAGCTTACAGCAGCGCCGGACATGTTGAAAAGCTCGTTGTTCTGCGACCTGAAGGTAGGAGAGTGAAGTTGTAATAGGAGGCTATTCCATACAATGGAACCGAGGTAGGGTGTAGCAGATGACGAAGTGAGTGAATGTAGGAATTCAAGATGCAGCAGCGCAGCGGGAGGAGAGCCTGAGGTTGTTGTTTGTCGATGTGGTCGGAGTCCGCAGCTGCGCACCTGCTCAATGACGATCTCCGTACAGTGCCTATAGTGCGCCAAGGGCTTGGACACTGTATGGGGCATGCAGCTGGCACAAAGGCCCAATCAGATCACCAATCCAAAAATAAGTAAAAGTCGCGGTTCCATCTTCCCGCCAGCAAGCATCGTTCGTTTCTACAACATCTTCACGTAGCCGCTGAGCTGACCCGACCGTTCCTTATGATGTGTTGAGTGTCTGTGGTCGCCCTTCGTCTGGCAGCTTTCTTTACCTGCAGAAAGCGTGCGCAAGGTGACCCTCACCCAAACTGCCACTTTGCGACAACATGCCACCTAATGGAGTTGCCAATGGCTCCCGAGTGGCCCGACAACCAGATCTTCACCTTGTCGTAAGACGGAGCCCTCCTCGCCTCTCGACCACTCCTCCCTTTGCTCTGCTAACCTACCATTACAGACAGACGAAGATGCCGTCTACGAACAAGACATACTACGAGATCCCGGCAATACGAAGCCATGGCTAGCCTACATCCAGTTCAAGTTTCAGCATGGCACTATGCCTGAGCAGGCTTTCGTACTCGAGAGGGCTTGTCAACAGCTACCGAGGTCGTACAAGCTTTGGAAGATGGTGAGTAGATAAGAATATCTGTTGCTCTAGGTTTCATGTCGCGACACACAGAATCCCTGACCTCGATTTTCCAGTACCTTCGATTCCGAACCAAGCATGTCTCCAAGTTGAATGCTGCCGTCTTCGCCCTCGAGTATCGCAAAGTCAACTCGCTCTTCGAACGGGCTCTCATACTGCTGAACAAGATGCCGCGCATATGGGAGATGTACCTCAAGTTCCTCCTCCAGCAACCCCTCGTAACCCTCACACGCCGCACTTTCGATCGAGCATTACGCGCCCTGCCGATAACACAACATAATAGGATATGGTCCCTATATCGACCTTTTGCGAACTCGGCCGCTGGAGAAACTGCTGTAAAGATATGGAGGCGTTATATGCAAGTTCACCCAGAAGATGCCGAAGATTTCATCGAGCTTCTGACCCAGGTCGGTCTATACACCGAGGCCGTGAAGAAATACATGGATATCCTCAACAACCCGCGCTTTAATAGCAAACAGAGCAAGGGACACTACGAGCTATGGAGCGAGATGGTCGATCTGCTGGTGGAGCACGCCAACGAGATTGAAACCGGCCATGAAACTGGTATCGACGTCGAACGGATCATCAGGAGTGGAATCGATAGATTTGCCGACCAAAGAGGCAAGTTGTGGTGCGGTTTGGCTACATACTGGGCCAGGAGGGGAAGTTTTGAGCGAGCAAGAGATATCTTCGAGGAGGGGATTACGACGGTTATGACGGTTCGCGATTTCACCCTGATCTTCGATACCTACGCCGAGTTCGAAGAATCCATTATCGGCGCGTTGATGGAATTAGCGTCGACGCGAGCAGAGGAGGGTAAAGTTGACGAGGACGCCGACTTCGACCTCGATATACGCATGATGCGCTTCGAACAGTTGATGGACAGGAGACCATTCCTGCTGAACGATGTCCTGCTCCGACAGAACCCGAACAACGTTACAGAATGGGAGAAGCGAGTCGCGCTTTGGGGGGATAACAAAGCCGAAGTTGTGCAGACATACACAGATGCGATCGCTGCGGTCCAACCCAAGAAGGCCGTGGGCCCATTCCACCAGCTATGGGCAAACTATGCAAAGTTCTACGAAAAGGGTGGAGATATACGCAACGCCAGAGTCATCCTGGAGAAAGCCGTCAAAGTTCCCTTCAAGTCGGTTGCCGAACTCGCGGATATGTGGATCGAATGGGCCGAGATGGAATTGCGGAACGAGAACTTCGACGAGGCTGTCAAGATTATGGCAAAAGCCGTACAGGCCCCGAAGAGGTCGACGGTGGACTACTTCGACGAGACTCTTTCACCACAACAAAGGGTGCACAAGAGTTGGAAACTATGGAGTTTTTATGTGGATCTAGTCGAGAGTGTCAGCTCCCTGGACGAGACAAAGAAGGTCTACGAGCGAATATTCGAGCTCCGGATTGCTACTCCCCAGACGGTGGTCAACTACGCCAATCTGATGGAGGAGAACAAGTACTACGAGGAGTCATTCAAGATATTCGAGCGCGGGCTCGACCTCTTCAACTACCCGGTTGCTTTCGAGCTATGGAATCTCTACTTGACCAAAGCCGTCGACAGGAAGATCGGCATAGAACGATTGCGGGACCTCTTCGAGCAAGCGGTGGAAGACTGCCCGCCCAAATTCGCCAAGGTGCTCTATCTCATGTACGGCAATCTTGAGGAGGAAAGGGGCCTCGCGAGACACGCCATGCGCATTTACGAACGAGCGACCCGTGCGGTGTCAGACGAAGATCGGGCTGACATGTTCAACTTCTACATTACCAAATCCGCATCAAACTTTGGGCTACCGTCGACGAGACCGATCTACGAGCGAGCTATCGCAGCTCTTCCCGATGAGGAGGCGCGCGACATGTGTTTAAAGTTCGCCGACATGGAGAAGCGCCTCGGCGAAATCGACCGGGCTCGCGCTATCTACGGTCACGCGTCCCAGTTCTGCGACCCCAGAACCAACCCCGCATTCTGGACCAAGTGGGAACAGTTCGAGTTGCAGCACGGTAACGAGGATACGTTCAAGGAGATGCTGCGTATCAAGCGCAGCGTGCAGGCGCAGTACAACACGGACGTCAACTTCATCGCCTCCCAAGCCATCGTGCGCAGCCAGCAGCGCGCAGCCGCGGAGGCGAACGGTGGCGACGATGCCGAGGTGGCCGATGCCATGGAGCAGCTGGAGAGGCAAGCCAAGGCTCCGGCCGGATTCGTGGCGTCGAGTACGGGTATTGCGGGCACGATACAACAGAGCGACCAGCCCGTCGTGGCGGCGAATCCGGATGCCATTGACATCGACGGTATGGATGATGAATGAATTTCTTTTGATACGAAACGGAAGAAAAACCAAGAAAAGGATGGCACCTCTCTTTTTTTTTCCTTTCTTTCTTTGTAACCTAAAGTTGGCATAAGTTGATGGGTGTCCCAAGCAAGCAAAGGTACGGAGGGAGGGATGGACGGAGGACATCAATCAAGGCTCTTCTCGGTTCATGGAGCGGCGGCGGCGGCGGCTGGCTATATTCCATATAAGTGACAGACAGCAAGCAAATTTCCAATTGCCAAGTACCTACTACTATGATCTGCATTCTACCTTTTTTTTCAATGTCTTTTTGCGTGCGTTTCGGAAGAAAGGGGAGCAGGGGAGCAAGGGAGCGGAGAAGGAGGGAGGTGGATGGGGGGGGGGGGGGGGGGGGGAGACAGAGAAAAGGAAAGGGGAAGGGAAAGGGGAAGGGGCAGAAGGGAGTCCGAAGAAGTAGTAAGGAGAAGAATAAGGAGGAGAAGAAGTGTGATATGATACGGCATGATACCATATCTAGGTAAAAAACGATATGAAGAATCGAAAATCCCGACATTTCCTCGTAACTTACTCGTCCTCCTCCTCCTAAACACAAGCGTATTTCTTTTTTTCCCTTGGTAAGGTGGGAGAATAGAGACTAACCTAGCATGACTTCGTGTCGGATAAGTATGATGCGCAGATGGACGGATGAAGATTTGTGTGTATATGTGTGTATGAAGTATATCATACTATGTCTGTGTTTGTCTGTCTTATATGTTGTGAAGGAGGAATATATATTTATATATATGCTTCGTGATCTTCATGATCTTCGTGTATTCTCATTATTCATTCATTCATTCGGTATCCCCCCTATTCCCCCTATTTCCCAAACGACACCGGACTAGTTCCTAATACCAGAATGAGGTAATATAATGCATTATGCGTACCTGATGTATTGTACGCATGCAAAAGCAATCAAGTTGAGGTAAGGTAAAAGGTAAAAGTAGGGCAAGGTAAGCCAAGGGTACCGGGGCTGATTTGATGTGTGTGTAAAAGCCGACAGGTTGGTTGAATGTGTTGGTTTCTTCTCTGTCCCATAGAACTCTTTCATTCTCATTCTCTCCTTTCCTTCCCTTCCAGCCCCTATCCATTCTCTCCCCCTAATTCACCCAATCATCCCCCACTCCCCACCCCAACCCCAGGACCTCCTCAATCTTTCATTCCCATTTCCATTTCCCACATCTATCATACCACCCATCCTGTCCCACTAAGCACTAGTAGCGTCCTTGCTGCTGCTCTTTCTCCTCTGCTGCTGTTGGTGTGATGAAGATGAAGAAGAAGAACTACTGTGACCGCTGATGGACCACCGCTTCGAGTGCGCCTTGTGGAACTCGCTGGCGGCGTCGCGGTTCCGCTCCACGTGGCCGTCGCGCGACGAGGGCGTCGCGTAGATGCTGCCCTTGCGCTTCTGGAAGCGGGATGGTGGGGTCTTGGATGCGTCTGTTGGTGGGGAAGTTAGTTAGTTATTTGGGGGTCTGACAAGTCGGGTGTTGGGAGGGAGGGAGAGGAAGGGGGGGAGGGCGGTTTTGATTGAGTGAGTGAGTGAGTTAGAGGGAGATGGGGAGAAAAGAAAGGAAGGGGAGGGGGAGGGGGAGAGCGGGAGAGAGAAGGTAGATAAGCGAATGGGTTTGAGAGTCGAATTGGTGTTTGATGTGATATATAGGCGATGGTGACGAGGTAAAGGAGGACAAGAACCAGGAGGAGGGACGTCAGGAGATGATGGGAAGGAGAGAGTCCCCAGTGAAGAGATTTGGTGAAGAGAGAAGACAAAAAGAAAGAGGGAAGAAAAGAAAAAAAAACAACTCACCCCATTCATCAGTCGTCGAGTAGTCGCGCGAGCCGGTGCGTTCCCTGGCGGGGGGCGACGTGCCGAAGGTGTTGGCAAAGTGAGGTGCGTCGGCGTGGACGTTGGTGGTTGAAGCCATCGTGTGCTTTTTTTATGATTTTCTGAGGTGCCGCGCCTCTGTTAGAATGGTCATTCATGCGTTGGGGGCAAATGGCTTGTCATCATTTCCATTGCCATACATAGGTGTATATAAGTATGGCGTGGAGGGAGGGGACGGGACGGGACGGAAGGGTAAGTAAGTATTATTGCGCAAGTGTAAGTGGGAGAGGGAGGGAGGGAGGAAAGATGATTCGATGATGACAACTCACGTAGTGTGTTTAGATATGCAGAAGAAAATGTATTCTGTGAAGGTTCTTAGGGTTTGTCGTCTGTCTGTCTGGGCGGACTTGTTGATGGACAAGAAGTAGTCGTAGTAGGTCGATGTAGAAGAGGATTTGTGGTCTGGTTATATGTGTATGAGAAGGGGAGGAAGAGGAGAGGGAGAGATATGAGATGCGATGGTATGGTATGACGATGGTGGGAAGTCGAAATAACGTTTATAAGTTGGGGTCGGTGGCACTTGACTCGTTCTCTCGATCAATGATCCCAGATATGTAACCTAGATGGAAGGGGTTATGTATGTACGTATGTCTGTCTGTCTGACTTTCTGTCTGATGAATTGGAAAATGAAGTGAGGTTCGGAGAGGGAAGCTTCAACCTCACTTCGAACGGCTCACAACGGGGGGTTATATACACATTCCGGAACCCGTGTCATTCCCATGGATCAAATGTATGGACCTATGAATCAATAAACCTTCCACCTTCCGATTACTCACTTCCCCCTTCCTTTACCACCCCCCCTTTTCCTCCTGCTTTCTGTCAACCCGTCTAGTCTGGCCTACCTAATCCAGGTTATCTGCTGATCTGGGCCTGGTCACAAAAAGAAAAGAGTTACGTACATATGTACCTTACTGACCTATCTAGCTAAGTACTTACCTAATTCATCATCACATCATACAGTCTTTATTAGGTACCTAATCTGCGCACAGCTGCACACATCCGTGCTTGTCAGATAGACGAGTACTTAGAAAAGTCAGAAGAAACGCGTGCCACACCCGGAACGGGGAACGGGCAAATCATACTTATCCATCAAGTTCCAAACCACGGCCGGCCCACCCCTCCTACAATACTTACTTCCTGCGCTGCCACCCACCCATCCCTTTCTCGTCTCCGAACGCGACAAGAGATCGTCCTCCGTCTCTTTCTTTCCGTGAGAGAGCGGTATACAGTGACGAGGATTGGCATACGCAGACTGTGTGTGTGTGTGTGTCGCGATATGCAACGTTCGAAAACCACAGCCTCCGGAGTCCCCTCCCATTGGATTGCGCCGGACCGGGCACGCGCGTGTGGATAAGGGGAGGTGGAGGTGGGGGGTGGGGGAATTCAGTCACTTACTTGAATTCGTTCTAAGTATCTAGCAGTAGCTGGTAGTCCACCATTGGATGTGTAGGTAGGTATGTTCTGGCGCAGTTCGTGTCATGTCTAATGCACATGTCAACGGCTACATATGGGTCAGTCAGGGAGATAGCCTACATACTAAGTACCTAGCGATCGTGTGATCATCATCCAAACCTATCCTAAGTTCTACTTGTAAAACATCTCACCTGCTTGTACATATCAAGCAATCCCCGTTCTTTCTTCTTAGCACCGTGGCTGTGAGCTGGGCATGCATGTCATGGGATCATGAGGGACCTGAAGCTTGTTGTTGTTGCTTGTATCTTGATTCTTTGGGCATGGCCAAACTCTATCTAGTCTAGGTATCCTGGAAGGTTTTCTTAAAAAAAAAAAGGGGGGGGGGGGGGGGGGGGGGGGGGGGGGGAGGCCGCCTACCTACCTACCCCTCCCCCGACCCTCCTGAATTGTGTCGAAGGACCTGAGAGGAGCATGGACCGATGATACGTATAAGGCTGGGCGAATAGGTATGTAGCTATGTAGCTATGTAAGCAGGAAACATGCGGTAAGTGGATGCTGTTTTCTTTTCAGCCATCCGAGCAGTAAGTAGCGTGACTTGGCTAGGTGCGAGCTGATGGTGAAAAGACGATAGGTAGGTAATATCACTATCACGTCGGCGGGGAGAGGGGCACAGACACGCTTGGAATCGGCGTGGCTATGCCAGAAGGTTTAGTTTCCTGAGGCAACCCATTTCATACCGTAGTTCCCGTTGAAACAAACCAAAGTTCTGTATGTACGATGATGACAGCCTTTCTGTTTTCCTTTTTTTTTTCGCCTCCTTGTGCTGTTGATTTTTGAATTTTTCGCTTCTTCGTGAAGCGCGAACAGCGTACCTAGAAAACCGCACAAACGGAAACAATCCGACGTTGGTAATAAGAGGTAAGACATAAGAGGTTTTTATCTGCTGACGTCAGTCAAGAAAACCACAGCGTTACCCGTCACGTCAGTAACATCAGAAAACAGACACAGATCTGCGATAATACCTAACCTACCTACATGTACCTAGGTATGCATGTAATATGTACACAGTATTTTGGAGGAGAAGAAAGACCCTGAATTGGGGTAAATAAGTAAGATAGGGCACCAACACCAATCAGGAGAGTTAGACAACACCCCGCGATATGCTCGTCAATTTAGGTAGATTGCGACGCCATAACATTCGATGATGGGGGATGGATTCCTGAGAAACACCACAAATGGATGTATATCTACAAAGGATCCAGTTCGGTGTGTGTGTGCCAATGGTATGTTTTTCCCCCGGCAGATTCCTATGTATCATGACGAAAACCGATCGGCACTTGGGGTGGGTGGCATTTTACCCCATACTTATCAGCCCACTGGACGGTCTAGATTTCTGACTATGAATAAAAAAGGGGGGGTAGGGTAGGTGGGTGCGCAACCATTCTCGGCCGATACGTACATGCATGTCTACTACCTATTGTAGGTAGACACATACAGACAGACAGACAGATGCATACAAGCTTTCCTCGTGGGAGCGAGAGTCGCATCTCGGAGAGACAGCACCATCCATCGGAACGGACATCGTTTTTCTTTCCTTTTTCCTTGACGAGCGAGCAGAACCCGGGACTTCGGTAGATAAGGACGAGAACGAAGTTCAACCTATTAGACTACAGCACGACATATATACTTATCTACTTAAGTACATGCCTAGGTATACACAACAGGACGGATATGAGTTGGATGAGGAAGGAAGGAAGAAAGTATGGTACTTACGGGATACGTTATCTTCCGTCTTTCTTTCGTCTGTATCGCGCGTCTATTCGTGGGGTACTCGATAGTAGGGTATCGCGTGGGATAGATAGGTCTAGATCTGGTATGTAGACAGAGAAGAGAAGTGAAGAAGATCATCTAAAGTAGATAGATAGAGGCAGTGCAACTGAATGCGAGAGAGAGAGACAGAGATAGAGAGAGAGAAAAAAAAAGCTTAGCCCTGTCGTGTCGGTGTTGGCATCCCAAGAATTCGTTTTTTTCGTCCCTCCCAAGACTGCTTCGTACATGATTGCGACGGCTTGGTATGTAACTAGACGTATGTGTGTGTAGGTGTGTGTGTGTGTAAGTATTTGCCTCTCAATCTATCACTTACTCACACACACACACTCTCTCTCCTTTCCTCCGTAAAGCGTCATTACATAGTGACAGACAAGATGGTTCGGTTCTGGGGATATTGATTGCGATCTGTGGGGTTTTCCATCAGGGTCATCAATTCGATGAGTGTGCTTCGCCGCATGCGTCATTCATTGGCCACCTTTGGGATCGTCACCCCCTTTGCATTCATCTCCCCCCCTTCCAAATTGCTCACGACGATCGATCGTCCGACGAAAACTCGAGATGTGCGTATGCCCAGAGATATTTTCTTTAACGGCCCTGCCGCGGGATGAGCTAGCTCGCTGCGAGTCTGGCTTGATTTCACGGGGCAGGGGTCAAAGTGAAAAAGGAGAGACGGAATAAACACGCTTTTTTAGTTTTGATATCATATAGCTGATCGACTAATAATAATAATACGCATGAAGTCAATTGAAAAGCAAAACAATTGTGAGAGATCCCGTCTCCTATGACGCCCCTTGCTCTGCATAGCCAAGCCAGCGAGAGACTGAACAGCCCCTTCACTTGTCGGATCTACCTGGACGATGCCAACTCAGACGGGAAAAATAAGGAAACAAGCCAAATATCATCTGTCCTTCACTGCCAAACCCATCATAGATGGTTGCCTTTTGTAATTTGCATCACTAGTACAGCAGAGCTCGCTTCGTCCTCGCCGCGCGGCGATGAGCAGCGGCAACGTCTCTCTTCATGACTTGGGCCAGGTTGCGACGCGCCAGGCTGCGTCGGGCCTCAGTTGTAGCGTTAGATGCACCAGCCACTTGAGAGAGAGAAAGGACATGTTAGTCTTATCGTGACCGAGATGGTAAGGGAGGTAGATTATATCGGTTGGAATCGACTTACTCTGCACAGGCACGACACCACCGAAGGGTCCGGCACGGGCACCGTTTTGGCAGCGAACCAAGCAGGTGTTCTCCTGACCAGCCACAGTCCCAGTACACTCCTGACCCGCCGGGATGGCGGCCGTGAGCGGGAAGTCGGTGGCCTCGCCGTCCCGGTCTCGGGAATCCTCGCCTGGCGGGGACTGGGTGACATCGATGTCGGTCCAGGTCTCCGCCGTTCCGTCGTCGTTGATCATGCAGGTGTAAGGGCCGGCGCCGTCCGAGTTGACCTGGTGGAGGGTCATGCTGAGCTCGCCACCAGCGGTGACCTGGGGGAGCTCGTCGCCGGTCTCGGCCATGATGGCCTGTGTGCCCTGCTCTAGGTTGTTGTTGCCTGCACCGATCGTCTCGCCAATGGTGTCTTCTTGGTCGCCCCTGAACCGGGTGGCGTCCTGTTGGAAGGGTCGGCGACGGGTTCCATCCCGAGGGGTCGTGGAATCGACACCAATAGCCACTGTAAGAAACCGCTTTAGTCAGTCTGGATAGAAGATCGATGAAGGGTTATGACTTACTTCCAGTACCACCTGCGTCGCCCGTGGCCCCGGTGATGACCGAGTGTCCTGCAGCCAGCTGCGCGGTGGCGATGAGCCCGAGAGTCATGATGGTCTTGAAAACAGACATGATGGTTGGTGTGTGGCTAGAACTGGGTATTGATCTAAAGTCTTCGAAGCTATTAAAAAAACCACCTGACCGGCAGGACACGCAAGGACGAATAAGTAGAAAGGCGAGAGCTGAAGGGCTGGGAGACTGTGGTGTCGAGATCTGAGGATGCTGAGATGAGGATAAAAGTCGTCTCTATCTGGCGGTCAGCCAGCTTCTTATAGACATCTTCACGTAGAAGCAAACTCCTCACCATCTACATAGCCAGGTAGCAGAGGCCCCTAGTCTACCTAGTTCGCAGGCTCCTTGCCATTCCGACAATTCGGTTTCATGGCATTCCGGATAGACCGGCGATATCCCAAACATCATCGACTTGCTTCTTTCGAGCCCTGAGCAACATGGCCAATCGAATATGTGCCGGACTAGTGATGGTGAGTATAGTGAAGCCCAAGGGTTTTGAAACCGACCCTCTTGATTGGTCAATGGCAGGGGGTCAGTTGGTGAAGTTTGGATATGCTCAGCAACACGAACTTGTACCTGACGGAAGAATCTGCAGCCTACAAGACTTGACACCTTGATGGGGTACCAATCGCATCTCACCATTGTTTAAGCTTAAAGGCCCATGCTATTCCACATCGATAGTCGTGGGATGTGATACAAGGAGCGTGAGTCGGTGCGAGGCTTGGCGACATGTGTGTTCGTTACTGCCGATGAGGCAGCCGGCGATGCAGGCGATCCCCAGACACAAATGACAGGGGGGTTGATTGCACGGCGGCTCGAGATATTGACTCCCCGGGTCATAATCTCAACACATGTCTGTTACGACTGGTCTGTCAAGTTGTCATTTCACGATGGGGAAACAGTGACAGGGGCCCTGGGGGAGGCTGAGCTACAATTCAAAACAGCGTCAGTGCTTTTCCCGCACGAAAGAGATCTACGTTGATCGATAAGATCACCCGAGAAGTGGGTAAGCGGGAAGTTTGGCATGCGGCATGCCACATGTTGAGAACAATGTGGGGGAAAGACAGATGTGAAGATTAAAACGAAGGCGAGAATCTGGTGGGTGGTAGGTTGGGCATGTAAAAGAGGTTGGCAATATTTGTCGGGCACGGGCTGCGCTGGTGTTTCAGGGAGTACGATACCGAATCGCTTCCGGAGCCCAGTGCCCAGTGCCCAGTGCGCAAGGCCCAGAATCAGGATCAGGGCCAGGAGCTGAGCCTCTTTCAACTTCAACTTCAATCAAACAATATGGTGAGATAGTTAGTACCTGGGTGGTCGTGCGTTTTCTTTAGTGAGGATGTACTCCGTAGTGGTTGTTGTTTGCACATGTTCGCTGCCCGGGGTGTTAATGACCAATGACCGCCTTGACGCTCATAAACAAGCTATGATTGCCGGAAACGAAGCCACTGCAGGGGGAGCATCGTCCGTGAGGCTCAAACACCTTCTAAGGACTGGCGAAGCAACTATCAGGCAGAATTGGTGCTTTGAAGAATCGCTGCCGTCAACCATACTTCTTCGTCAAGAAGCTCCATGTAACAGAAACGAGGTAGTCGTTTGGCTTTGCGCTGTCATAGCTACATCGTGTACCGTGTACCGTGTACCGTGCACGAGATGGTGGCAAGCTAGAAATGGGATCGAGGGGGCATATTTTTGCATCCTGGTAGTTGATAGAAGAGGTACGCGACATTACTGCTCGTTAAGATGATGCTTGAGCATTGCCTGCGCTGTGGCAATAAATGATGGGGTGACTACAGTAACACTAAAAGGCCTTGAGGCGGAATAACGAAGACCTCCTGAGGGCACATGAAGGCCTGGATTAGGAGCAGGATAAAAGTAGTACTCTACCATTTTCATTTGAAGGGGACATCAATCAACATGGAAGACGGAAGTTGGAAGTATGGAAAAGGAAGATACCTACCTACGCAAACACTGAGAATACTAAGTGTTTCCGTGCCAGCTGCGGTCTGAGATGGTCTCAAGTGCAGTCAGCTGGCAACATCTCGGTGCAAACGGTATCTCAACTTTTCAACGTTAATTTCTCTATTTGGTGCGCCTAGAAGAATACCAGCCAGGACATGCCATCTGAGGATCGCGAAAACTGTCATGATAATACACCAAGGCTTCGGCATAATAAGGTTCATCAATTGACAGTGGCGAGGAGACGAGATTCCTCGAGGCATCGAAGGCATCGAAGTACGTGTCGAGGTGTTCATCAATCTTTCGCCGGTGAGCCATGAGTTGACTCATTCGGGGATCGATGCGCCTTACCACCTACCCACTTCTTCATCGTCCTGTCTCAAACTTTCGTACACTCTCTGCAACTTCACAATTCCATTCCATTGTTCTCCTCATGCCCAAGAGGAAGTTCGATGCTATGGATCAAGATCTCTCCACACTACGACAGGCCCAGACTAGGAAGATGGCCACCCAGCCTGCCACTACCACCATTGAGCTGACTGCCAAAGAGACCCAGCTGAAGGACTTGTTGCTTGACACTGCCAAGTATGTCGATAAGACTCACGGTTCTGGTGATGAGCTCGTCCTCCGCTGGGCCGGTGGTTGGGTTCGCGACAAGATCCTCGGCGTCCAGTCCCACGACATCGACACAGCTATCAACCTCATGACCGGCGAGTCGTTCGCTGCCAAAATCTGCCAAATGTGCGACCAGCCCAACGTCAAGCAGAAGCACAGCATATCCAACAAAGATATTGGAAATTTACACAAGATTGCCCGAAATCCGGAGAAGTCGAAACATCTTGAGACTACTACTATCAAGCTGTTCGGCTTCGACGTAGATTTCGTCAACCTGCGGAAGGAGACCTACAGTGATGACAGTCGAAATCCAACAGTTGAGTTCGGCACCGCCGAGGAAGATGCCCTCAGAAGAGACGCTACCATTAACGCGCTGTTCTACAACCTGAACACCGGCAAGGTGGAAGATTTCACCACCGGCCTACAAGACATGGAATCCAAGCTAATCAAGACTCCGCTACCACCTCTCAAAACCTTCACCGACGATCCTCTTCGAGTCCTGAGGTTAGTAAGATTTGCTAGTCGCTTGGGTTTCACCATTGATCCCGAGGCCGAGAGAGTTATGGACAATAGCGAGGTACTACACGCATTGCGCCTGAAGATAAGCCGCGAGAGAGTCGGCATCGAAGTCGAGAAGATGCTCAAGGGTTGGTACTCAACCTCATCCCTCTAACGGCGAACGCTAATCGACATGGACAGGTAAGGACCCACAACGATCTCTCCAATACATCTATGAGCGCAGTCTGTATCATGCGATCTTCACCGATCCCACCAGCGAGACAATCCAAACCCCGGATCTTTCGAACTGGAGCTTAGCATACGAGTGCCTCGAGTGTCTCCGTCAAAACAAGACACCCGGATCCATCTTCGAAGTCTTGGTACGTTCGGATGAAGCATCCTACTTTGCTTGGGTCTTAGCAGCTGTCTGCCCCTGGGACCAGGTAGAAGAACCACCCCGTTCTTCCTCAGGCAAACAACCTCCGCCTCCAGGAACGCTAGCCGTACGGGAGGGTATCAAAGCGCCCAACAAGCTATGCGATCTTGTTACCGCCGCCCACAATAACAGAGCCGAGATTATGAGTCTTAAGTCCGCTGTGTGTGACGGTGCGGCGTACATCAGAGAGAGAGATCGGTTTGGTATGGCTATACGGCGATGGGACTCGCGAGCTGGCCACTGGAGACTCCAGGTATTATACGCACTGCTAGTTGAATCGATGGAGGCTTTGAGGAGCGCGTCAGAGAATCCAGGTAAAGCTTACTTCTTTCATCCACCATATCATCAAACTATCTAACCATTTACCAGCAACCCAAGTCGAGTTTCTGCGCGGATGGCAGCTGTTCTTGGATCATCTCCAAGAGCTGGACGTCATGGAGGCGCCCTCGCTAAAAAGACTCATCGATGGTACGCAGCTAGCAAAGGCTCTCGGGGTCAAACCGGGAAAGTGGATGGCACCAGCCTTGGACGTCTGTGTTGCCTGGCAGCTGCGCAATCCGGAGGCGTCTGATCCGCAAGGCGCGGTTGATGAGGTAAGGAGCCGAAGGACGGAATTGGGAGTGCCTGAGTCTTGAGGCAGTGAGGCTTCAGGTGTTGACTGATGATACCCATTGAATGTGAGACCTTGGGCCTAATACCTGGGCCATAGAAATCTCAAGGAAATGTACAAGGAAATGTACTGGGCCGCTGAAGCCCCCAGGGAGCTTGAGAGAGGTTGTATCACCCGGGTCCCCAATGCTAGGACTCCGTGAAACGGACCCTACTCAACAATTAGCCAGAAACCTCAAGAGTAGGTAAAGAAGCGTAGGGAAGAAAAAGTCAAGTGGCAAAAGGTAGAGAGAAAGAAGCAGTAAGGCGAAGTATGTTCCACATACATTCCTAGCCTAGGTCAAGTCAACATCTGTCTATCTTCTCCCAGTCACTCAGTCTGACAGCATCTCTCCTCGCAAGAGTATTTCCTAGCTCCTGAGTCGTTGCCGGCGAATCATCAGCTACGAATAACTAGACTAGCTACTAGACGAGTCGTTTGACTATCCTGAACTCAGACCGGGGAATAATTTTGTCGACACCCACGAGACGATCTCTTCAACCCGTTTTCCACGGCTCAAATATCTGCTCAAAGACATATGTAGTCAGATAGTCGGGTGCACTATGGACGTAGCTGAGCCCAGACATCATCTCATAGGAACACTTTATCGTTAAGAATCGATGTGAGAGCGTGGAGAGACTCCTGAGATCCTGGTGCGATGACCTATATATATATATCGCATTTACACGCTTCACCCAAGGTCCAAGTTACCCCTGAACCCCCCTCTTACCCCATCAATCAATCCATCTTCCCACGCCCCCTCTCCCCTTTTCGTCCCTGCCTCCCATCCGCCCAACTTCCAAAATGCCTTCGTAAAGACTCTTCCAGCCCCTTCAAACACCTCAGACAATGATATCCGACTTCGTAACCTTCACCCACATGTTCTCGTCGATAAACTGGCTGTAACTCCTCGACTCCCACGGGTTCATCGGATCGGCGATCTGGAAATCGAAGTGCCGCATCAACTAAGACGGAGAAACGAGAAATATCGTAAGCTTCGTTACCCCCTTTTCCTTTCTTTTCTCTCTTCACCATATAGTTCATCGGCTCTTAA
Source organism: Xylariomycetidae sp. FL2044 (assembly GCA_022376275.1). Lineage (NCBI taxonomy): Eukaryota > Fungi > Ascomycota > Sordariomycetes > Xylariomycetidae sp. FL2044. The sequence continues at coordinate 57,929 of JAJNOH010000060.1, read as the reverse complement.
TAGAGAGAGAATCCTACTTGAGAAGAAAGGTACTATATGTAGGTTTTAGTAGTAGTTTTATTCGGCAACTCACCTCGAAGAAGACCTTGTTCAGCTCCATGAAGGCCACCGGCTTCCCCGCGCACATCCAGCGGCCGTAGCCGAACACCAGCTCGGCGTTGCGCTCCATCTCGGCGCGCGCCGCCTCGCCATCCGCCTCGGTGAAGCGCTCGGGGCGGAAGATGTCGGCGTCGGCGCCGAACAGCTCCGCCGACCGCGTCAGGGACCCCGTGTTCATCCCGATGGCCGTGCCGCCCGGTACGAACTGGCCGTGGATCACGTCGCCCGCGGGCGGGACGCGCTTCGGGTACAGGCCCGGCGCCGGAGGGCGCATGCGGATCCCCTCGTAGATTATGGCCTGGGAGGGACGCAAGGGGTGGGCGAGGTTAGTTGGATCGCGTTCACATATGGGTACATACAAGCACATGATGCGTCTGGGTAATGTGGCAACCAGCAGCAACACAACGCCAGCCCATCCGAACGATTTGATTTCCTTCCAACCAAAAAAATAAATAAATAAATAAACTTTATACGTACCTGCAAGTAAGATATCCGCCTGGCCTCCTCATACGTGATCGGATCCGAAACCTCCCCTGCGGCCACGGCCCGCCGCACCTCCTCCTTGAACTTCCGGTACACCGTCGGGCAGGTCATGAGGTACAGCATGGTCTGGCGGATGACGGTCGAGGTGTTCTCGAAGCCGGCGATGATCATGAACAGCGTCTCGGTCGCGCACTCCTGGCGGCTGAGGCCGTGGGAGATGAATGAACCCTGTTTTTTTTGTCGTTTTTTTTTCGAGTGAGCGGGGGAAGGGTTTTTTTTTGAGAAACGGTGAGAATCGCATCCGGGTCTATTTATTGCCTGACTGACTGTCGAAGGAACTGGGAGATGGGGTTGATGATTGATTGATCGATCGATGAACAAAAGAAAAAAAAAGAAAAGAAAAAAACTTACCAACATATCCCTCCGCTGCTCGGCACCGGGCGCGAACCGCTTGGCGACCACTTGCTCGGCTACCCTGTGAGATATGAAAAATATTGAAAAGTCAGTCGGATTCGTCCATCCACTCATCCACCATCGTGAACTCCCCCCCCCCCCCCCCCCCCCATCCCCCAAAAGAGCAAAACAGAAACCAATTCCCCCCACCCCCGAAATACTGTGTAAGCAACTTACCTCATAAGTTTCCCCAACCCCCTCTCATCCGTGACCTTGGGCCCGAACCACCTCAGATACGTGGTCGAGAACAAGACGCGCCGCAGCGCCGGCAGGTCCAGGGCGACGGCGAGACCGGGCCAGGTCTCCCGGACGGCGGCCAGGAACCCGTAGACGTCCGAGTCGGACCTGAGGTACCCGAACTCCTCGCCGAACGCCGACCGCGTGATCACGTCCATGCTGAAGTACGACGCCAGCTCGGCGAACTCGACCATGCCTTTCCTCTTGCTGCTCTTCTTGCCATCATCATCATCATCATCTCCCTTCTTCGTCTCCTCCTCAGCGGCGGCGTACTTACTGCTCAGCAGGCGCACGAGCGCGGCGATCTGCGCGTCGATGCCCGGCTCCAGCTCCGAGGTCTCGCGGCCGCCGTACGCGGCCGCGATCCGCGCCTTGAACCGGTCGTGCGGCCCCGGCGACAGGATCGTGAAGACGTTGTCCCGGTACGGGTCGAAGCGGGCGGCCAGGTACCAGGGGTCGCGGGCGTAGGGCTGGCCGGAGGAAGAGGAGGATGAGGATGATGATGAGGATGAGATGTGCCGGATTACGGCCGGGTCGTTGGTGGTGAGCTCGTTGGGGCCCACGCGGATTAGGGGCCCGTAGTTCTGGTGAAGGGTTCGGTAGATCTATTTAGTTTTGTGTTTGTGGATGGGTGCGAGGAGTGGGGTTAGTTGATGGTTGTTTATATACTTGTTTTGAGGGGGGGATTTGAAGTATCATTAGATGGGATGGAGGAGGAGGCGAAAGTTTGTTTATGGCTCGAGAGGTAAAGAGAGATGATGAGTGAGCTTCTGAAGCGAAAGCCCCTTCGTTTCACCTACCTGCCACTGCCGACCTGATCGCGCGACTCGGGCCAGCCAAAGGTATGAGAATGAGGCTAAGAAGGGGCCGGGGATGTGGGAGAGGCGGGAATAGGATCTTAGGGTGGTTATGATGGTGTATAGGGTGAGGATGACGGAGAGGAGGGCCGCGAGGGCGGTGGGAGTCAGGTCTATGGAGAGTAATGACATTGCGACGGGTGCTTTCAAGTTTAAAAGTCAGAGAATTTGTATAGATCAGGCATGGAGCTACACGAGTGCTGATTCTTAGAGAAAGGCAGACGCTGGGTGATGATTTGGTGACTATTGTGTGTCAGCTTCTATGCGAAGACCGTAGGGGAGCCAGTGGTTACCTGGTATTCGAGGTATATATTTGATTTCCGTAATATGATCTGGGAAAGTCCTCTCTATGCGAGGCCTTGGAGATAATAAACCCGCCTGTATCTCAGGCGCCCCCGAGGTCTGCTTCGTAGATACTCTCACCCTGGCCGCAGCCGGGGATATTTCGACTCCAAATACTACCCTGCTACGTCACCCCCTTCACCCCGCAGCTCGACCTCAGGCTTGCTGACACTGCTGTATGCGATTAGGTATGATATGGTTTTGATATGTTTTGTGAAGTTTCGAATTTCAGATAGCCCCAATGTCCAATGTTGGGTAGGTGTGATGTCGTACTTACTAAGTTACCTTGCTTCGTACCATCGTTCAATGAGAGTTTTGTAGGAGAAATGCCTGGCGATTATACTACTCTATCGCTTGAATTAGCCGCCTCAAAACGATATACGAACTCAGCTGGGAGCTTCGCGTCTCAAAAGTCCGGACCTCCCTGTGAGAATTGAGTTTTACTATGTACCCAGGTACTTACCTAGGTAACTTAGGGTATTAGGAGTCAAGTCTTACCCCCTATCCCCTATCTATTCATTGCCGCGAGATAGATTATCGGCTCCCCCAGAAGACATGATATTATTTGCCTCGTTAGGATTCCACAATACGTAGGTATGATGATCTGGTGGTCTGGGATTCTGAGGCGATGCTGATTATCTAAAGGTCTTGAATAATGTCGCAAGAAATATTTCTGTGCCTCATGGAGATGCGCGTGAAGGCGATGCCTGTTCATGCTCTAAATCTCGCTCTTCACGATACCACCTGTTTCACAGGCAGTCTACAAAGTGACAGACTTACACAGGCATGTAGGTTTTGTAGATAGGCTCGAAGCCGCTGGATGTACATACTCGAGGCTCTCCAATGTGCGGCACGCAGATGAGACTCGATTCGAGAACTGGAGCCTGCCAAGTTGCTAACCTTAGGTGACTGGAGTAGAAATGCCGAAAGTATTAGTCCGGTATTCTGCCCTGGAAACTGACTTCACAGGATCTGGTTATGGTGCACTCAATAGAGGTACGGCCCTGAAGATAGGGCTATGGCAGATGTTGTGTTATTCGGATCAACCATCCATGGTCCATGGATGTGATCGCGTGTTGAATTTCTGTCTGGGTTTAAAAGTCAGGTACGAAGTGCATTGGTACGTCGGTACTTGGTGGTGGGGCCTGGCGATAAGATTTCAACCTTGCGACTACTTCGTACTAGACACTGATTAGAAGAGAGCGAAGCAATTGAAGTGACTTGATTGGCGCGCAGACTCAAACTGCCTCGAATAAAAGCGGGTACCTGCCCTCAATTCGCAGTCGCAGTCTGCTAGCCTGCTAGCTTTCCGCCAACCCAAATTCTTCTGAAGCTTCTTTCCTACAGCTTCTGTTGCTCCATCTCCTCTACTCCTACAACTTTTCTTCCTCAAGCATCTTCGAGGAATCTAACAAACAATTGCTACTGTGCTTGGTAACAATACTTCAAGCCAAACTGTGAGGCTTCGAAGACAATGTAAGCTCCCCCATCAAACTAGGCAAGAGCTGTGCCTCTCCCCAAAACCTTGACCGCATGAATCACTCCCCGCCGTGGTGACTCTTTCTGCCCCTCCAAAATTATTTCCCACCCTTCCAGTTACTTAATCGACCTCAAACAAACTCTGTTCCCCCCCAATACGCCACAATCAGTCCTCGGCATTCTCCCCTTTCCTGCTAACCGAATTCCCTTTTATGTAGTCTCCTCTTGTTCATCACAGTACTCCTCGTCCTTGATCTCCCCACTCTCCCGACTCGACCCCTCCTCGTGTTGCCAACATGAGCGACCAAGAACCCAAGGCCGACGAGCCTATGGCCGATTCAGCCGAAGCTTCCATCCCCACCTCTCAACCTCAGGCTCTCGATTCAGAAGTGAAGTCCGACACCACTGCTAAGCCCAAAGATGTCGAAATGAACGAAGTCGAGGCGGTCTCGACTGGCCAAGGCGAGACGAAGGAGCAGACACCCGAGGATAAGGATGGTGACGAGGCAGCCTCCAAAACCGAGCACAGCAAAAACTCAAAGCGCGGTGAAAAGAATAGCCGCTACCCAGAAGGTATGCTCAGAGTTCGCTATGACAAGGAGGACAAGAACATGAACCAGAACAAATTCGACGTCACTGGACTTAATGAATCTGATGACCCCGTCGAGATCCGCAAGCAGGTAATTGTTTCATACCGATTGTGTACGCTACTCCCTCTAATTTTCTCACTAGGTTGAGTTCTACTTGGGTGACAGCAATTTGCCGTCTGACAAATTCCTGCGCGAGAAAGTCGGCCCCGACAATGATGCCGTCCCTCTCGAAATCATCTGCTCCTTCCAGCGCATGCGTCGCTATAAGCCATACTCTGCCGTGGTTGCTGCCCTGAAGGACAGCCGAGTGCTAGTGGTTGAAGGTGAAGAAGGGAAAGAAGCCGTCCGCCGAAAGCAACCTTACGATGCGGCTAAAGCTCAACCTACAAAGCGCGATGAGCGAAGCATCTACGCCAAGGGATTCGGTGAGGAGGGACCCAGGACTCAGTTCGATATCGAGGCTTTCTTCACTCAGTTTGGCGAGCACCGGGCCGTTCGACTCCGACGTGGTAAAGACAACCAGCAATTCAAGGGCTCTGTCTTCGTTGAATGGGCCGACAAGGAAACTGCCGAGAAGTTCATGGCCATGGAACCCAAGCCCAAGTGGCAAGGTGAGCATCCACTACTCATCGAGTGGAAGCTCGACTACCAGGCTAGGAAAGTTGTGGATATCAGAAACGGCACCATCAAACCGAACCAGAAGGACTGGAAGCCGCGTGGTCGGGGCGGCCGTGGACATCATGGAGGCAATTCCGGCCGTGGCCGTGGACAAGGCCATCGGGGTGGCGACCCAGATGATTGGAAGAAGCGACGCGACGATGATCAACGAAACGGATTCCGCGACCGTCGTGGTGGTCGTGGACGCGGCCGAGGCAACTTCCGTGGACGGGGAAGGGATCGCAATGAGAACGCTAGAGAACAGGCCAAGGCCGTTGCCGTTGATAGCCGCGAAGCCGGTCGTCCTGTGATCCACACTAGCAAGGGAGGAGCTAAGACGGAGGCTGGAGCGAAGTCCAACGAGGAATCCAAGACCAACGCCAACGGCAAACGCACTCGTGACGAGGAGGGCTCCAAGACAGAGGAGCCTGCCTCGAAGAAAGTCGACTCTAAGGAAAATACCTCTTGAAGCTGCCTACAAATTTCTGAGCATTCTCCGTCAGTATGTCTGCATAGAAGGTTGATGCCTGGGATGCCACAAACGAGGTTACTTGAGAGTTTTCAAGCACCCTCTGCTATGCAACCTCGCTTGGCTTGCTTAGCTTACTGTTCCTCCCCAAGGGACACGTTCATGACTTTCCTCCACGAAGGATACATTCATGACTTTCCTCCATCTCTACGACAATTCAGACATCCCAGCAATTGAATGGTGGATATGGAGACATGATCTGCGTGCTGAGGCGCCATTACTGTAGACAAAATGGAATGCGTATAGTACGAAGCTTTGAGTTTTGCCAAAAGAGAACAGGGTGTGCTTGTTGATCCAGATGTGAATTGACGGATACTCTCTCACTGTTGAATGACTACAGCTTAGCCTTGTAGTTAGACAGTAGTAAATTTGACGTCAACGTACTGAGTTATATTGAATGGACGTTCGTTGGTGTTTTCCATGATTTCTCTTCTACGTCACTCTGTTATCTTTTCTCTCTATCCTCTCCATCTATTTAGCCCCTACCCTATCCTATCCTACCCTACCCTACCCCTACACCTACCCCTTACCCCTTACCCCTTACCCCTTACCCCTTACCCACCCGCCGCGAACGGGCTCCTCTTCCGAAGTGCCTCCCCGTAACGCCACAGCAGGATGGGCGCCGGCCAGCCGATGACGACGGCCAGCAGCGCCATGAGGGTGTTGCCCCAGCCGTAGCCGAGCGTGTCGTAGAGCTCGGGCGCGAACAGCGGGAAGCCGAAGCCGGCGAGGCTGCGCAGGACGGTGGCGGCGCCGACGGCGCTCGCCGCGTACCGCGGGTACGCGTCCACGATGTAGCCCTGGATGCACTGGAACGAGGTGACCATGCTCATGGCCAGCAGGAAGGCGCCGATGTTGGGGCCGATCCAGTGGGTCTTGTACTCGGCGGTCCAGCCGTAGATGAGCAGGCCGACGGGGACCAGGATGGCGCCGGGCACCATGAGCGGGGTGCGGTACTCGGGCAGGCCCCGGACCCCCGCGCCCCGCGTCCGCTTCAGGTAGACGTAGGCGCGGTCCTGCAGGCGCGCGGCGCCCTGGGACCCGGCGAAGAAGCCCAGCCCCAGGCTGATGTAGTTGAGGCCGCCGGCGCCGACGCCCATGCCGTACCCCCGCGGCGGCGCGCCCGAGAACAGCGACGGGAAGGACGTCAGCACGATGTAGATCAGCCCGTACAGGTACAGCATGTACACGGCCAGGGACTGGATGATGACCTGCGTCGCGAGCATGCGGAAGGGGCGCGTCAGGGCGACGCCGAGCTTCTCGGCTAGCAGGCGGTTTCTGCTTTTTCTCTTCTTTCCTGTCATCGGGTCGTCATTGTCATCTTCATCAAAGGGCGTCCTCAGCGCCGTGTTCCCCGTCTCCTTCATCAGCCGCTTCTTCCGCCAGGCCAGCAGCACGGGCCCGTAGGTCTCGCGCAGGAAGAACAGGCCGGACACCTGGATGGCGACGTCGGCGATGCTGGTGGCGTAGAAGCCCCAGCGCCAGGTGGTGGTCTGGGTGATGTAGGCGCCGGCGATGGGCCCGACGGCCGGGCCCAGCAGCGGCATCAGGCTGTACACCGAGATGGCGGTCCCGCGCTCCTCGGCGACGAACAGGTCCGCCAGCACGCCGCCGCCGACCGCCAGCGACACCGAGCCCCCGAGCCCCGACAGGAACCGGAAGATGGTGAGCTGCGCCTGCGTCTGGGCCAGCCCGCAGCCGAGGTTGAAGAAGAGGTAGAGCAGGTTCACGAGCTGGAGGACGAGGACGCGGCCGTAGAGCTCGGAGAGGGGACCGAATCTTTGGAAAAAGGGGGTAAGTGGGTGGGGTGGGTTGTTAGTCAGTTGATGAGTGAGTAAATAGAGAGAGAGAGAGCAGAGTGGAAAGAGCGGGGGGGGATGGGGGGCCATGTAGGTGAGTAGTAGGCGATTGCGTCCCCTAGTAAGGGCCGAAGAGGAGGAAGAGGAAGAGGAAGATGGGAAGCAGATGGAGAATGAGAACTTACATTAGAGGTCCTATGGCGTAAGCTAGGAGGAATATGGATAGGACGAGGTTTTGCTCTACTGTTGATTTTGGGTTGGGTAGGTCAGCATTCTCTATCTCTTTTTTCTTCCCTGCAGCCACCACACCACAACGGCATCGACCCGAACGAATATTATTAACCTCGAGTTCTCTCCCTTTTTTTAAGGTGGCGAAGGGGGGGGGGGGGGGGGGGGGGGGGAATAGGACACAGAACACAAATGGCTCATTTTGTTCACCAACAGCATCCACTCGAGCCACTCCCCCTAATCTACCTATCCATCGTCACCTCATTCACGTGATCCGCTCACTCGTTTGCTACATTCGTTTATGAACTTCTCTTCCTCTTTCCTCATTTCCCCTCAGAATACCGAATAAAGGGACAGATCAGACCCCCAGTAAAGAGAAGAAAGAAAAAGGAAATCAAATGAAATCAATCGAAACAAGAGGCAAAAGAAAGAAAACTCACAAGCCCCCGGGATCCCCAGCTCCTCCCCGATCGCCACCAGCGACGGCGCCACCATGGACGACGACACGGGCGAGATGAGCGTGAAGGTCGAGACCACGAACACGGCGCGCCATTTCCGGCCCCGGTCCCAGTTCTTGGGGTTCTCCGGGTCGTCCGGGCCGTCCCAGGTCACGAGGTTGGGATCCTGTCGTTGTCGTCTTCCGGCGCCATCCTCCTCCGCCCCCTGCCCGCGTGGGGTTGATGGTGTTGGTGGACCGGCATCGCCTGCGCCTCCATTCTTTTCGGATTCTGGATCTGATGATGGGTCCGTGGTCAGATCGCGCTGGTACGCTATGTCGTCTCGTATAGCCGAGACGGTGCGCGAGATTACTGCAACGGAGCCGGTCGAGTGCGTGGGACGTAGCTGGTGGTCGTGTTGGTGATGCGCGTGTCCTTCTTGCTGCTGCTGCTTTTCCGATGCCGAGCCGGAGTCGGAGTCGCGTATGCTGCTGGATGAGGGTGATCTGGTGGCGGATGCTAGTGAACCCTTCTCGGGGTCTCTTGTCGCTGTCTCTCTCTCCCGGCTCCCACTCTGCGCACTGGCAAGTGACAATAGCGAGCTGCGCCTCGCATCTTCGCGCCCTGTCTCCTTATCGCCTGCCAGGTCTTGCATCACCCGTTTGGTGATAGATGTCGGGATCTGTGTGATCTTCGAAGTATGAGATCCGGCCTGGAGATTTCCTGGTTTGAGAATCCTGTCTTTTCTGAATCACTGAGATATATAGAGAGATGTTTCTGGTCGAGTCGGTCGAAATTGGCTTATCGCGGATTCCCTGCGATTCTTCTCCTTAAACCGGACCTAGGGGTACAGTAAGTCTCGGGAAATCCTGGGTTTCCCCAACGTCCTCGGAAAGCAGCTGCGACTTTGATCGGTATTTGCGAGGACACCTCAATACAGTTTTATGTCCTGCCGTTGAATTATATGACCTCCGGGTCTTTCAATCACGTCGCACCGCGTCAGGGGGCAGCTGGTAAACCAATAGACAGAAATAGGCGACGTTGGCTCAAATAATTATACTTTCTCATCCACGACGGCCCGGAAGATTGGGGTTCGATATTCATATTAATTTCAACTTCATTCCCAACCCCCCACCCCGACCTATCCGGAACCGGGGCACACAAGGGTGTCGACGAGAGTCACGGGACGGCGATGCAACCCTACCTTGCATCCCAAAGTATTTACCGCCTCTCCGCTTGTAGGGGCTCGAAGACCGAAGCAGCGAGGAGCATCGATAGCTGGGGAGCGGCCGCCGCAAGTTGGTAAGGGCGTCGGCTTACACTCCTTAAGTCCGACCCAATCAGCAAGCTCGCTATCTCCCACCTGGGCAGTTCAGAACAGAATGTTGGGAATCAGAATCGCGCCGCATCGGAATACACAACATCCCTGGCTTCCTGGGAACTCGGGCCGGATAATCACCTACTTAGGTAGGTTCGTACTCCGATGGCCGACTTCTGATCGTCCATGATATCAAGGTTTTGGGAAGGAGGTCATGGTATGAGTGTATGAGTGTCGACTTTAGCACGCTGAGAATGCGCATGGAATCAAGAGGTCACGAGTTACGAGGTGCTGATAAGTACATACCTGGGTACCTAGAAGTATTAGGGGGCCAGGGGCTGCTTACCTACGCGAGAGACACCTGCCAGGCAACTCGTTAGCCGCATCGGCTCCGAAGCCCGACATGCTCAATTCCGGTTCCGGGGATCGTGCGTAGCCCCCTTGCCGCCTCTTGCTTCCACGACTCTCTCGTAGGATCCGAGAAGATAACATACAAACATGCCGAAGTGCCAATGATACACAAGACCAGGTACTGGTGGATCAGGAGATTCTTCTAGGACGGACGTATTCGAGGCGACCTCCAGGTTCGATGGCATTATTGGCCAGTACTCGAGATGAGAGGAAAGAGGTAGTTCAGCCCGAGCGTGTTGCCAGATGGCCTGGCCAGTCACTAGACTGCAACTTGGAGAGTTCCGAGTCATCGCCAGAGCGTTTGAGAGGATCTTTGAATTTTCTTTTCGCTTCATGCGTAGACGAGGCTGCCGCTGTCATCACTTTGACTCAGGGAATACATGGACGTTGGGATGTTGGAAGGAAAGTAATGGAGGGTACTGGACCAATCATGTGGAATGAATTGATGGTGTCGCGGGTGGGTGGGAGAGCCAAGGTGCCAAGGTGCTAGTGCCAGGGGCAGGGGATACTAAGTAAGGTGAGCAGTGAGACTGTGAGTGAGTGGCTTATTAGAGAAGCTTGGGCCAGTGCGAGTGGAGTTTTCCCTTCCTATCAACACGTGATGACTTGTCTACGCAGTAGAAATTTTTGGCTGCAGCAAGGAATCGCGTACGGAGATGGTGGTACGAAGTAGATGGTCAAGTAGTAGCAGCAGCAGCAGCAGCAGCAGCAGCACAGACAACATTGAACCTTCAACAAAGATACTTCCAATTGCGACCTTCAATTGAACCTGAGCCACCAGCCTACTCGGTCAACCTTACTTATCTAGTAGAGGCTTGACACACCTACCACCCTCAATATGAAGCCCAGGCGTTTCCATGGTCTCAAACGACCGGTAAGTAACTACTTAGTATCCATTCAACCCAGTTTGCGCCCGTCTTCATGGCCTCCGGGTGACGGACGCACTTGCACTTGTCCCCTGGCCACCTTTGCTGATTCGCCCTCCGCCTCCGTCTCCGGCAACCACAGAAACTGCGGCAAACATGGAACAAGTACAACCTCTACAACATGATCCGTATGAGAGCCCCCAATATCGGAACGGGCGTCGACTCGAGCACCTTCTTCCAGCAGAAATGGCGTGCTAAGGGTATGCTGCGGGCGTACCACGGCGAGCATATAGTCGAGCGGAAGTGGGAGCGCATGTTCAGCAGGCGCTTGCTGAGTGTTACCGAAATGGACCCCAAATACATGGCCGAGTACGACGGTGCTGAACTCGCTGCCGGCCGCGGCTCTGGAAAGGATGAGCGTCGGCCCTGGGCCCAGGGCCTGATCACGCCACCAGCCAGAACTCCTTACATGCAGATGACCTTCGCCCCCATGGAGAGGCGGCTGGACATCGCCATCTTCAGAGCTATGTTTGCTAGCAGCGCCAGGCAGGCCAGGCAGTTCTGCGTCCATGGCGCCGTCAAGGTGAATGGCAAGAAGGTCCGTACTCTCTAATCCTTTCCACTTTCTCTCTCAGAGGCATGAGTCTTGTACCATACTGACCATAGTGTGCACTAGATGCCGTACCCTGCTTACAGACTCAACCCCGGCGATATGTTTCAAGTCGATCCCGATATGGTTATGTACGCCACAGGCCAGAAGAAGCGTGCGAAGCAGGCGATTCTTGAGAAGCAACCACGCAAGAAGAAGACCTCGAATGCCAACGCTGCCACTGAAGCCGAGGCACAGGCAGAGCCATCGACAGAAACTGAGCCCGCTGCCAGTGTAGAGCCCGAGGCGAAGCCAGCGACGGCCGAACAAGACCCGGATACCACCGACGCCCCAGAGCCTCTCCCTGTTGACCTGAAACCAACGAGGGAACGTATCCGACTTCTCTCCCAGAAGGCAAAGGCCCTAGCAAAGGAAGAAGAGTCCGCGTCCCAGAAAAAGAAACTCAGAGCCTTCATCCAGGAGGCCAAGCGGCTGCTGGGCCTCGCCTCCAGACCAAACGCCTCGCCGACCGAAATCGCCGACCAGCTCGCGACCGTGACATCGGAGCTCAGCCTCGGCAAGAGCAATGAAATCAGCAGCAACGAACCCGCGCCTCAAGCCGCCACCACCGGCACAAAGGGAGATGCCATCGGGTCCCTGAACAAGTACGAACTTAAGCTGCTAGAGCAGCGGATGAAGGATTACATGCGCGAACAGGAGGAGAACCCCATCGATCGAACCAAGCCGTATGCCACACCCTGGAGGCCGCGTTATTACATGTCTCCATTCGCCTTCATACCCAAATACCTCGAGGTCAACCAGAACATCTGCTCGGCGGTGTATCTGCGCCACCCTGTCGCCCGTCGAGGCTGGGCCGAAGTCCCGACTCCCTTCGGCAACAACGTCAGCCAGCTGGCTTTCAACTGGTACCTGAGGAGACGTTAGAACCCGTGTCCGTCACCGTGGAATGACGTGCCCGGTAGCCTCGAGCATGTTGAAAGAACGAAAAACCAAGATACAAATAAAAGAGAGACAAGAGAGCTTGAGCCGTCGACGGGGTGGGGAGTTTGTGTATTACTTGTATGAGCCCACCGCCACCGATTGTATATCTACTCCTACCGTTGCTCGGCGAAGGGCACGAATGCTAGTTGTCGTCGTCGAACAGTGATCCCCTTTTCTGTGCATATAACTAGCTACCTACCTACCCACCAATCTAGAGATAGATAAGAGATGTACAATAATACGTGTATTATCAATCAAGGCGTCGTCTCAGAAGTGTGATTATTGGAAGTTCCGTCGTCTAACCGGAAGGAATCGCGTGCTGTTGGTGAGGAGTATATGCGAGAGCTATATGCCTCCTGACTTTCTACCAGGTCATTCAAACTCGAACGGTGGTGCAGGTACGAAGTCCAGTGAGAGTGATCCCATCGTTCTTTTTTTTCCCCTTAAATCTCTGCCATCATCGCTCGGTGTCGAAACGTTAGGACGCGTCCCTACCCTACTATCCCTTCATCCGGCGGGCTGGGGGGCCGCTGTTTAGGGGTGAGGGGGAAAAGAAGCCAAATAAGGGAGCTATCGAGCAAGCAGCAAGTAAGCAAAGTAGTAACCTAGCTAGGTAGGTAGGTATTTGTCTATTCATATAAAGAAGGGGGGGGGGGGGGGGGGGGGGGGGGGGGGGGAAGAAGGAGAAAAGACCAGGCTGGGAGTGAGTAATTTAGTATGATCAGATCAAAGCAAGCAAAACAGAACATCTAAGTTTCTTTGCTTCTCTCTCCTTACTGTTGTTGTTCTTCCACCCCCTTTTTTCCTCTTTCCTCCCTATTTCCCTTTCCTCAACTATGGTAACCTGAGCCGATTCCCCCTCCCCCCTTCGTTTGGGGACGGAGGGAGGGGAGTAGAGTTACCCCTTTTTCCCGATGAAAAAAAAAAAAAAAAACATATCTCAGCTATTTTCATCGCCCCCCCTCCCCCTTGAGCCAAAACCGCTCAACCTCGGATCCAAATCCTCCAGAAATCACCGTCCTGAATATAGACAATAATAATAACAAAAAAAACAACAATAGAACCAAATCCCCTACCTAGGTTAATCAATCAATCATCTATTGTAAGCTCTCAGTTTCGCCTGCCTTTCTTTGATCCTGATACTTTCTCCTCTCCTCTCCTCCCTCCTCTGGCTTTTCAGTCAGTCACCCAGGAGAGAGATCTAACTATCTTCCCAGACCCCCCAACTAATAAACCATTTTCGTGAGTAAGTAGACAGACATACAGACAGACAGACCGTACATACTGAGACTGATCGATCCCTAGTCAACTAACTTAGACAAAAGCAGAAGCATTATTCACTAAGTAGCTGACTTGACTGATTTGACTGACCATCCATTTATCCATCCAATCCATATATTATACGATTGAGCAAAAATACAAATGGAAACATAGAAGAGAGCGACACACACACATAAACCAGAAGCCAGAAGCCAGAAGAAGATTTGGAAAAAGTTTTCTTTTTTTCTGGAGTAACACAAGGAAAAAACCAGTAGTAGTAAGTAGGTAGTAACTAAGTAGTAGTAGTGACAACAGTAGTAGTGAGACTGAATGAGCACCACACCGTGATTGTTGGCCTCTCAGGTGTCTCGTGGGTGCGTGTGCGTGTGTGTGTGTGTGGGCATGAGTGTTCATGAGGATTACCCCCCTTTTTCCCACCCATCCACCATCCCCCCAATTTGGTCAGATGAAGACCAGACAAGTCGGCGAGACCTGACAAGCCAGTACATCTGTAGGAAAAAAAGAACAAAGAGAGAAAGTATTGGTTTCCTCCTAAAATACATGCATCTAATTGGGGTGAAATCCTTTTCTTTTTTTTTCCTTGTGTACCGGACAGACATGAGTGATGATGAATGATTCTTCCTTATCCTTAATGAACACGCCGAGACTCACACGTTTCCCCACCACTGATTCCGGGTATTTGGTTATAAACGGGCTGAAACGACAAGCACACACATAAGCGTAACCGAAAAGGGTTGCCTTAGCAGGTTTGTAAGAGAGGACAGGCGATTGTCCAACATGTTGCTGGCATCTTGATGGTACTGGAACAAGTCAACAAGGAAAATCAGTAAATGCTGCTTCTTGTGCCTGTTTGCCATATTCCATACATTCCCTGTTCTCGAGACAGTTTGGTTGGTCGTGTATGGGGAGAGCAAGTAGATGAGCCACCCAAGGCGATGGGATATGGTACGCTGGGTGGGAAAGTTGATGTTGGTCGTCCAAACCCTGGCCCAGCTATATCTGCTGCGAGTGTTCAAGAACCCGAGACCAAGTAACCACCTCAGACAACGGAGACTCGCACCCGGGAAGATCTGCAATAATGCCACACACAAGCAGTCGACCCTTCATCTATAACCATCAGTGGCCTTCATCGTAGACAACCCTGCCGAGACTACCCCTTTTGTGGTATGTATTAGGTGATTAAAAAGAAGAAAAGGTGAATAGACAAAGACAAGAATCGAAGGAACGCGACAACATGGTATTGTATAGGCATCATGAAGGCTCGAACGTCGGCCGTGGGCTGAAAGGGAAAGTCGTGAAAGCTTAGCGGAGGGAGAAACCTTTCCGCTTCGGCTCCTTCTCCAATGGCCGGCCGCTCTCCACTCTGGCCTTCTTCTCCTCCAGTTCTAACCGCTGGCGTTCTAGTTGTTCCTTCATCTCGCGATGGCGGGCATAGAGCTCTTCCTCGCTCTGCTTCAACTTGCTCTCTTTCTCGGCCACCTTCTGCTGGAAGACCATCTTCATCTCGGCCTCCATCTTGGCAAGCTTCTGCTCGTGGAGGGCACGCTCTTCTTCCTGCTTGACGGCGGGGTTGACCTCCTTGAAGACACTTGGGTCTTGGGCGACACCCATGGCGGTGAGCTTGTCAGTTCGGTAGTTCTCGTACAGGAGGTTGTTGGTGTGCTCCTTGAGCTCCTCCATGTGGGTTCGGATCAGCATCTGACGAAGCTTGACAAAGTCACAGTGCTCCTCGTTGTCTACCTCGATCAGACCCCACGGGTACCGACGACCACGGACCTTGCGTCCATCCGCATTGGTGACCTCGTTGTTAGCACCGACGACAGCGAAAGGCACCTTGGACATGATCTCGTTGTTCTCAGCGATGGTTTCCTCATCGTCGAGCTCATATCGGGGACCCTCGAAGATCTGAATCCCGTGGTGCTTGATATCTGACAGGATCTAGGGAGATGATTAGTCTTGGGAGCAAAGACCGTGGGCTGAGATGTATCACGTACTCTGGACTTGAAGCTAGCGATCTCCTCGTCGGTGAGAGTATCCGACTTGGCAATGACGGGAATGAGGTTGACCTTGGTGTGAAGGCGTCGCATGACCTCGATGTCCAAAGGCTTCAGTGAGTGACCAGTGGGCTGGATAAAGAAGACACAGGCGTGGATGCGGTTATCAACAATGTTCATACGGTTGACCTTGTTCTCGGCATCCAGATAGGCGTCATATCGCTGCTCGATGTTGTCGACAATAGGTCTCCACGACTCATCGTTGTTTACAAAGTCTCCGAAGCCAGGGGTGTCAACCACAGTGAGGCGCAGGCGAACACCGGCTTCTTCAATGTCTGCACTGATGGACTGGATGGAGACAGTCTTGGGGATGATGTCAAGACTGGGTCCCTTTCGGTCCTTGGGAGGGTAGAGGGACGTGTTGAACAGAGTGTTGACTAGAGTGGATTTACCCAGACCAGATTCACCTGCAAATATGTACGTCAGTATCCTGCCAGAAATAGGAGTGAATAACCAGCTAGAACAACATACCGACAACCATGACATTGAAGTTGAATCCCTTGCGGACACTCTTTCGGTGCCATTGGTTTGGCAGGTTGGCAAAGCCGACATAGCCTGTCAACTTTCTTCGAACGATGTTCTTGCTGTCATTGATGATGGGACCACCACCTGGGGCAGAGACTTTAAGGTCAGAAGTCGTGGTCGTCGGAGACGGCATATGAATTTGGATCGCGTCCTGCTTGGCACCAGCAGGCATAGGTATTTCGGTCATACCGTTTGCAGCTAAAATCACAACATCAGTTAGCATGTGTAGCAAAGGAGTGAGGTTTCATATGTAGTATGCCAGGAAATAGATAGAAAGAGGCCGTGTCCAGAGGTTGGGCAATGTACTACAGTGATCGTAGAGCCCTTCGTATGATATCGGCTTCAGGGGACCAATAGTGGGAGTATCGACAACCAGCATACTGCGGTAGTGACGGATGGAGCCTGGCTGATTCTCCTGGTCTACCAGGCTGCTGTTTCTGGCGGAGGGAACTGGTGGTGTAGAAGCAGATTCTCGGTGCATGGAAATCTTCTCTCCAAAGACGTAGCCATCCAGTTGGACACTCCGGGCCCGGGTTTTGGCGTGGTTGTTGAGGAAAGCTGGCATTTGGTAGGATTGTTCTGTTTTTTTTTTCTGGTTTTCTTGGTTGGAGGGAAAGACAGTTGTTCCTAACGATGACCGGATATTCCAAAGAACCAAAAAAGAGGTAAAGACCCAAGAATTGATAGATCAACCCAAAAAAAAAAGAACGAGCGTTTGCAGGAATTGGTAGAGAACGTAAGATTGGTGATGTTGATGAGATGGAGGAGGGAGAATTGGAGATGGCCGAGAGGATGGACATCATCGAAGATAGGGAGCAGGCCAGGACGGTAGGCATTGGATCGATGGCAGGAACGAGGCGGGCGTAACTCGTCAAGGTGCTTGCGAACCGGGTGGTCGGCTGCCTGGAAGAAGATAGTGCTTACCCATAGTGAATGTTTCGAGAGATGTCGAGATCTAGAAAATGCCGATGGGGAAAGCGCGATGTCTGCGGGCATCAGGAGATTAGCTTGGGGGGTCAAGGTTGACACAGGCGTCGCGAGGACGTGTAGGTGCAGATGGGTGGTCGAAGATGAAGGTGGTAGGACAGAAATGAAGCAAGTATTTCACTGGGTAGAAGCGACCTGGCCTAGGAAATCGGATGAACGGCGGTGGTGACCCAAGGGTGTACAGGAAGAAAAGGAAGTACGAGGCGACTGGTAGGTCGGGATACACACACTTTGGGGGAAATTTCGATGTTCACATACCCAGATGACACTTCAGTCGCGTGTATCAATAGCGCCGCGGAACTCTCTTGACGGGGAGAGCGAGCGAGCGAGCGGAAGTACCTGAGATCAGGTCTAAGTGGGTAGAATTACCTGGTGAGGATGTAGGAAGAAGAACGATTCGCTGTACAAGAGAATTGGATGGTGAGATACGAAGTAGTAGAGAAAGAATGGGGGGTTGGCGACGGATGGTATGAAGGGAGAATTGAATAGTGGCTGGTAGTTGAAGATACCAGATTAGGAGGAGAAGGAGAATTAGATTGGACTGGATCGATGGAAGGGAGGAATTTACAGGTAGAATTGTGCGACACGACCTCCTGTCTTTTGGCGTTGGCGACGGATGGTAGGGTGGTAGGTATGGTGCTCTCTCAACTTTGTACGTGGTGTCTTTGACGGAGGAAATAATAAAATAATTTGGCTGGGCTTCCTTTTCGCAAAAGGGGCACGACGCCAGGTGCCAGGACACACGCACACTAACTAAAAAGGGTGCAGGGGGTGGGGGAGGTTGCACTTAAGAAATTCCCAATGAGAGCGCTGCACGCAATCCACACTCACACTACTGAAGTATGTACCTGGGTACCTATGTAGATATCCATGGGAGACCCCTGGCAAAGTACCGGTCTACCAATGAAAAAGCCGTGGATCAGTGGCTGCTGGCCAGTGCTTTCTAGCGTGGAATCGCTTGCGTGGGTGCCAACATCTTGTGGTCGGCTGTCAGTCAGTCTGGAGAGTCCCACAGCTTTGATTGGTTCTATGTACTTCGATACTTGGGCACTCCAACTCCATACATCCAGTCTCAGTGATCAACCACCTGGGCAGTCAACTCAAGGAGGCTCGAGCTCATCCTGATGAATGAATTTTCTACTGTGGTATTATTGTTTCGGTCTTCTAGGAATTGCCTGTTCTCCGTCAAGGTATTTGCGCCCAAGGAAAGGAAAGTACTGAAGTAATTTAATTATCCTCTGACACCATTTAGAGTTCAGCAAATGGAATCTGAAACTCTAGGCATCTTTCACTGCATAATTCTTGCATTGCTAACTCCCGAGGTCTGCAACTGGATATGATCCAATATCAATCCCGTCAATATTGTAAGGTTCCAAGCTTCTTATTACCGTACCTAGTAGACCGTAGGTAAGCTCCAACCACCAACCTTGAATGATAAAAGCTTCCCATTGGAAGGTTGCTGCTTAAACAGCCCTGGAGACCACCCACCACCTGAGCAGACCACCACCAACTCCACCCAAAATTTGGAGAGCACGTCACCCCCACGATACAAACACTTTCCACATCCTTGTGAACACTGAACAGCCATCAAACCTTCGGCAGGTACCTATCGTAGGGGTTTCCATAAGGTAGGTAAGTTGATCAAACGACGGCTGATGTCGTCTCTCACCTATTCTTATTTACCATAACGACGATTCGCCTGCCGCGCTTCCCCTTCCGCCCCGAATATCATGGCATAGTCTTACTATCTGCATGTTGTTGCTATTGCCAGCTCATATTTGGTATCTCGCATGCGGGTGCCCTCGTATTGAACAGACAAGAACTTGGAGGACATTGGTTCAACGTCGCACAATTAAAAAAAAATATGGTCCTGTGGGGAAGCCCTTAAAATGTTCAGGTGCCTGCAGGAATTCTGACCAGGTCCCTTATCCGCCTAGGTTAACCTAATAACCATCTCTCGGCTAGCCCTCCATTTCCAGCCATTGAACCACCTGCAGCCAATTGAAACATCCAGGCATAGGAAAATCATTTCATCCGTTCCGGATGGTGATCCGTCGGGCCATGCCCAGCCCAGGATGCTTAGGCGAGGCCGGGCCTTTGTAAGCCGGCCAGCTGGGCGCCGCCTTATGATGGTCCGTCCCGAGGCTTTGGCACCGACCTGTAGTGGTGGCCGGGTGGCTTCGCCAGGAGTGACCTGCATTAAACCATGCTGATTCACGGCTATGGACAATTCACTTCTTTTAAACCCCGATTGACGATAAGATTCTGAGCGAGAACATGCTAAAAGCCCCTGGATTTGCAATACTTCAAAAGCGGCCGAATCCGTGGACAATAGGTAGGTCACCACTCACGACCTCGACGTCGACGTCAACGGCTCAACGGTTGAATCTGGCCATCAGCACTCTGAACTTGGAGAAGCAATCATTATCAACAAACCTGTACATGATTTACAACAGGTGATGATGGGCAGAGACATGACAACGAGGAGGAGCTAGCACCGAGTTCAACAAACCATCCCGCCAGTGCAGACGGCGTCGAAACAACAGTCTGTAAGACAAGGATCTACGTCTAATACGGATCTAGATGTCGGCACTGCCCATCTTCCCATCAACAGAACCCATGGTGTTCATCATCGTCTGCCCTGCACCCTTTACGACCGACCGAGATGGCGATTATGGGGTTGAGGAAAGAGATGGCGTCGAGTTATTTCAGAAGAAAATGAGATCTTTCGCCAATGAAGTTTTCGTTCATTCCCGGCGAGGGAGAGACCGGGAATCTGCCGCTGTTGTATGTGAAGCTTATCTCAAGGTCTAACCCGGGATTTTGAAGCTGAGGACGCCACATCAGAGCCACTAGAGCTTATAAGCTCGGCGCCGCCCTTACTTATTTTCCCTCTTTTGCCCCTGAGGCTTGCGGGGAAGTCATATACTTTTTCTTCGTCCCCAACAGCTATTCGGCTTCTTCGCGCTCCTCCGCGTTTCGGGAGCCGTCGCCGTCCGGCTCTTGATTCTGATATAGGGCAGCATCGTACGATTTTCAGGTCCGCCACCTCGGATGATATGGATTTGGCTCTCCTCGTTCACAACTGACAATAACGAGGCTCATGATTTGGTGCTGTACAAGGGCCAGGCTGGTGACGATGGTCATGCTACAGACTCAGGGTGCTCCGATGTTGAAGCTTACCGCCATGAATGAGCCTGGGAAGTTTGAGTCGGAGTTTCTGTTAAGGCACGTCATGGAGTACCAGCTCGGAAGTCGTCCCTGCCAAATACTTGAACGGCATCGCCCATGGTGTGTGGGTTGGGGTGCAATGATACGCATTCTCGTATCTGGCGGAACATCGCGTGATGAGTCGTAACACGACCTCGGTGCAAGGAAGAACAAGACTTCTTCTACCCACAAGATAACATTACTGAGGCGAAATGAGTGATTTCGAGAAGACGTCTCGTATCTAGACATATATAAAAAGTAAAGTAAGTAGTACCGCCGCAAATGATAGGAAGTAACAAAACCCAGGATGACAAAGCCCCTTTCAACGCCATAATGATACGAAGTACGGGTTCTAAGGTAGACCAGTGACTTAACAAGCCCTCATCCCCAACAACCCTATAAATAAAAAGAGTCCCTCTCATCCACGCGCATCCTTAACATACACACTCCTCCGCCCAAAACATTCCAATCATCGAAGCCTTTCCTATCAAATATTTATATATATAACCGACTTCCAGAACACAGTAACCGCGCTCATGACCGCCAACCAGCTGTGAAAGGGAAAAAGATAGAATCAATATAACATAATAATAACACCACACTGCTAATCGGGTGGGTTGTGAACCACCCGACTCAACTACCTACCAGTAGAAAAAAACAGGAGTATGTAATCTAGCTTATCATAGAGTAGTAAGTACGTACGATGCTGAGTTATTTTTTTTTAACGAGGGAAGCTACTAAGAGAGAAGAAGGGAGATGATAGATGCCCAGCTGGGTATGCTGTATATTTTTTCAAGTAGTTTACGGCTGGGATTTTATTTCATCTATCTCACTAACTATTCATGTTGATACTTAGCTTAGTTCCCTTCACTTCCCTTCGCTAGTTAGACTACTTGTTTGCTGTTGATAAACAGAAGGAATAAACTAACTAAACATAAATTCAACATTATTTCCCCCTCCCCTATAAGCCTAAGGCCTAGGATGGGGATAGATGGATGAACTTGTAAGGCTTCGGAGTGGCTTCTCTGGATGAATAGATACCTAGGTAGTTTCAGCCTCGGATTCAACTTCCTCCTTATATACTTACCTAGTTGGTTAGGTATTAAATTCATACATATCTGAATGAATATATCCGTACATGCCCGTAAGTAACCATAAATATCACTATGGCTAGCTAGGCGGTGGTATGGTGGTCGTGCCCTTTGCTCATCGTCATAATTTCCCCCCTTTTTTTTTCGCGACGTGCCAAGATAAAAAAAAACGGGAAATAGAACAGAACAGAACAACATGGCATGTTCAGAAAATTGATTTCAAGGGAGACACTTGGGTATATACTAACCGATCTGCGCTTCCTGGGATAGATACGTAATGGATGGATGGATGGATGGATAGAGGGATAGGATGCGTGGCGAAAGGAGCATTTATATATGACGGCCCAGGTCAGAGTCAGGGTCAGCCAGCTGGTCAGCCAGCCAGCACCTAGGTACGTTCAACATTGAAATTGATTGCGAGTCAAGCAATTTGCCCTTATATCACGGTAATGATAAAGATCAAGAAGGAGAAAAAGATGCACAATCATGGTGAGACTAACAACTATCAGTCGATATTTCTTTAAAATAATATAGCTGTGTACATTGTAGTTAGACAACAGGTAGCTAACTACCTCGTACATCTTCATCCGGACTCCGAGGCCGGCCTGTCAACAAGAGTAGGATAGACCTTATCATCACCACCATCCCTCCCGTCGCCGACCCTCTCCCTCAGCCTCTGAACGTCCTCCACGAGCATCTTGACCTCGGCGTCGATCGGAAACCCGAGCCGGGCGCACTCCTCGACGAGGGCGCGGACGCGGCCGTCGCCGGCGTGCACGCAGCGGCGGGCGAGCGCGAGCGCCGTATCGCGGGTGACCCACCAGGTGCCGGCGAGGCCGGCATCGCGCTTGGCCCGCATGGCGCCGAGGAAGTCGAAGGCCTGGGCGTAGTTGTCCTGCATGGCGGCGACACGGATCAAGTGGTCGTACGTCTCCGGGGTCGGGTCAACAGGGAAGGCGCGCATCTCGGCGTGCAGGAAGTTGAGCGACTTGCGCTGCGTGCAGTACCGCAGCAGCACGTGGAAGGTCTCGAGGTCGGGCCCGTCGGCGCAGATCTGCCGCACGCTCCGGTACAGGTCCAGGGCCACCTTGATCCCGCGGTGGTGGCCGACCGCCTCGAGCACCACGTTGAACGCCGCGCTCGGCACCTTGTACTCCTTCCGGAGCTCGTCTAGGATCTGCAGCGCTCCGTCCGTCGCCTCCGACGACTGGCGTAGTTTCTGGTAGATGGCCCGCGTGCTGGATAGGTCGGGCTTAAGACCCGCCTTAGCCATGACGCATAGAACGACAAAGGCCTTGCGTAGCTCGTTTCGTTGCGCGTGTACCTCGATCAGCGGTTCGTAGTGATGCAGGTCTAGCTTCTTCTGCCGTTTTGACAGCAGCTGGATCACACTCAGCGCCAGGGCGGGGTCACCATGCCTCGCCGCCGTGTTCAGGATGTTCGTAGCGACGCCATCCGAGGGATTGAGGGATCCGAGCTTGACCGGACGCTCCCATATGTATTTGACGCCTGGGTAGTAACCATCCCTGCTGAATACATCCAGCAGAAAGTGCCACTCGTTGAGGGTGACCTCGTTGCTGGTCAGCTGGGCGACGTGAAGTCTGTGTTTGAACAACGCGAGGGTTTCTTCGTGGAATCCCAAGCCTCCGTAAACGTAGAGACATATGTCGTAGAGCCAACTTGGTACCTTCCCTTCGGTCCTGTTCATCTCCTCCAACTTCTCCAGGGCCAGCTCGTACTGGGTGTCCCTTAGTAAGCCAACCACAATGCTGACTTGATCGTCTGCGGTCGACGTATACCACCGGGTCTTCATTTCGAATAGTACTGTGGAGCGAAGTATATAATCGGGATGGACAGATGTGACCTAGGTAGTCTCGTTAGATGAGAGATGCCGAGGCCGAACGAAGAGGAAGAGCTCACCTCCAAGAGACTCTGGTATATTTTCGGTGTGGTTGGGATTCCGAGCCTCTTCATCTCGCTGAATAGCGAGTTTGCGACCTTGGCAGAGCCGTGCTTCCTATCGACATTGGCCCTTATGAGGCACTCGTAGAGGGTTGTATCTGGTTTTTGCGCTCTATGTACGACTAGGTATTCGACCATCTTGACGACGGCATGGTACGTATCGTCGACATCGTGCAGCGCGCGAAGTGCTGCATATATTGTCTGTGTCGGTATTCTTTCTAGCCTCCTGATGAAAGAGTCGGTTTCGTTGAACAGGGCATCGGGGACCCATGGGGTCCTCTTAGCGAGCCTTTGCAGGTATTGGACTCGAGAACGGTGGTATTCTTCCTGTTTGTTTGGAGAACCTTCGACGGCATAGCGCTTGATGCTCGGGCCTTGCTCTGTTCCAAATTGTTCGGGGTCTCGTCCTGTCGCAACCTCCCCAAAGCCTCGGCGGCATGTTGTCTGCGTACTTGGTGGTATTTTACGAGTCGGGGGTATTGTCGGTCGTGGGCGTGGGCGTGGGATTCCGGGTCGGGAGACGAGGCGCAACACTACGCTTGCGTCAATGGATGGGCACAAACATCGCCAGAGCCCATCGACAACTATGCGCTCCTTTGACATCTGGTTGAGTGGTTTTCCATAGACATTGCATGCAGGATTGGTGGTTTGCTCGGCTGAAGCTCGTACTAAGTCAAAGTTGATCTTCAAGAAAGAGCTCTTGTCAGCTGAAATCGGGCCGGCGGTCAAGAAACAGGGGCCGGCAACATTCGCTTCACGCTACCCCCGTCCATTGGCATACCTTATGTAATTATAGATTACCGGTCGAGCTTAACAAGTTGGTATTGAAGCTTGCATATTTCTTCACTATCAATCTTCGAGGTAGCAATCATCGCATTCTTAATTTGCCAAGTTCCTCATGTCCTATTCACTGTCTCAAGCCCAGATAGACGTAGACGTGTAAGATGGTACGTGCTACCGTTTTGAGGTTCCAAGGCCGGGTGATCACGTCCGCCATCTCTCCATCATCTCGTACCTAAGTATAGACTCAACAGTGGTGGTTGTTATTGTCACAGACATTTGGGTCTTGACCTGTTTTTCTGTTGTAATGCGCCATTGCATTAAGGCGCCCGACCGACACTGTCCTCTCACTGGGTATCTTCCATCTCGTCAGGACTTTGTTGGGCATAGAGCGTAGAGCCCGGGTCTCCTATACCATCATGTGGCTATTCAAGAGCGTTTGCGGTTGGTAGTCGTAGCTGATGCCGGCAGTATTGAAACATCAGGTACTCTTCATGCACCCCGACCCCTGCCTCGCCCTCTGCCTTGACCTCGGCCTCCGCGGCCACCTCGGTCACCTCTGCCGCCGTGATCGCCTCTTTGTCCGTGCCCTCCACGACCGCCTCGGAAACCACCCTGTTGTCCATGTTGTTGTTGGTCTTTCACAAGGTCAATGATCTCATCAGGAACACTCAGGTATTTGATCTGGACGTCTCGTCAGCCTTCTATCGGTATTCTAGGCCGCTTCTCACATCATACATTGTTGCCCTTAACGTAGACCTCGGGCAGGCGGGTGAATTTCTGGCCTTCCTGTGTCCAAGCTCAGCTGGTGTTCGGGTTTAGTGGTAGGAGATCGGGTAGCTGTACGGCACTCGTGTGTACTACCTCCTTCAGAGTCAAATTCATCCACGTGTCGCATTGTATCAAGTGTCCGTTAAGGGTCTCTCCGTTCTTGAGCTCGACGAGCATAGGGTGGCCTTGTGCGGCATTCAACAGGCCGAGGGGCAACTGGAAGCAAACACATTCGTTAGCTTTATTGGGCTGTGCACAGCGGCTGATACGTACCATCCTGTAGTTAGTGGAGTCAGTACCATATGAGAATACGAGTCGCTTCAGTCGCTGATGTCGTGGGCGGGAAAGCAATCCTATCTCAAAAGACTTGATATTTGCGACTGGACACCGTGGGTAGGTACGTTAGAGCTGGACAAGGCTGAGAATGATGATGGTTGATTGCGATTAGTCTAGATCTACCTAGGTACCAAGTACATATCCAGCTCCAGCTTTAGACTTTAGTGGGGTAATAGTTTTAAGCCACAGGGAGCTCTCAGCTCTTCTCAAGCTGTCAAGTAACCCAGCCAGCGTCCTATTCATGAGCCACATGTGGCGCGCCCGCGCATTCACCCTTACCCATGTACCATGCTCGCTGTCAGCCCATTTCCCTTTCTCTTCACCCCACTTTTCCTCCACTTCTTTTCCTCTTCAATCCACTCCTTTTTCTTCTCCCTTGTGGGCATCGTGGACAGAGCACGGCATATGGGTTATCCAACTGAAGTTTGAACAAGCCTTCCATCTCTCTCTACGTAGTAATACGAGCACAGTCTTTCAGTACTTCGTATCGTCACATCGCGTTCTTCAGGGCGAGTGCCGCAAGGATTTCTGCGCTATCTGACGCAATTGAAACGGGTTGCAGGTATGGTCGAAAGGACTCGTCAGCTGGTTGAAGCTCATTGGCCGTCGAGCCGGAGACCCCGGCTCGGAGTGGTGATAGGCTTGCGCAGCCTCATCAGATAACGAGCAGACAAGCTTTTCAGCGATGTCACTCATCTCCTGAGCGGAGTGATCCAGTAGATGTCAAGTGGGCTTATTGCCCTCAGTGGCCCCCGTTCAGTTGCACCGTTCTTCTCTAGCTACCGAATGGTATCCGGCTCTCCGATTTCCTGTGTCGCTGCGGCTTGATCAACCCTCTCGTACGAAGTAGTCTCGCGCTCTCTTGTAGAAAAGTGCCCAGGGCAGCCAGGGTCAGAAGGTGTCCGCGTGGCAGACCCCCACATCACCGCCGCGCATTCCTGGATGATCTTACCGAGTACATCGTACACCGTACATAATACATATTCACCTGCAACCCGCATACTAGGCATCCATTTGATGCTTCCTCCTTCACCTGACACCCAATGTGTAGGTGCTTCGTACGCTCGCCGCGCCCAGGTCACTTATTCCCGTTTTCCTCCCTTATCATTCTCGACAATCTCTAGCTGCCTAGTTTCACCAATATGAGAGGCCTGTTCGAGGCCGCGTTGCTACTGGCGCCGGCGCTGGTAACAGCCTTACCTACCATCCAAGCCGGTAAGATTGAGTTATCCAACACGACGCGACTGCCGGTGACTGACTCTCGGTATTTATTTGAAGATGATGAACCACACGCACTGATCAAGTTGGATCTCGGTCGGGACTCGGAAGATGTTAGGATTCAGGAAACAGTGAGTTGGGCGTCTATATGTAAAGAGGGTATGATCAAGTGAACTTGTGACTAAGTAACCATTCAGTCCCTCGAGCTTCACATCTCCGAGTCGACTACTCCTTGCGGGAATGGAAATGTTACTCTCAACGGGCAATTCCTGTCCCAAGATGAGCTTGGCATCGGATCCGGCTCGATAACCACGGAGCAGGGCAACATCATTGTCGCCAACTGGAAATTCACCTGTGTACACCTAGCAGACGAGTTCCAAGGGCAATTGATGACTTTTGATGCCCTCTACATCGATAGCAAGCAGTTGGAAAACGTTGGGTTCTCGGTGCAATTTCAACAGACCGCCCCTGTCTCGATTTCTTACATCGATGGAGCCGAATCGATCATCAGCACGCCCAAATATGGTTGGGACACGAGCGCCTTTCCCGACGAAGAAGCCCCGGTTGACTTGGAATCCGAGCTTGCCGATTTGGAATTGATGAAGCAACAGCTAATGTCTTTGGAGCATGCCATCGCCGTGAAGGTGCAGTACATCTCCGAGACCTTCGACTTCGATCGACCGGAAGAGTTGCTGTCCATCAGGGAATGTGATAGTCTGAAGTGTGTCTTCAAGACTATGTATAGTCGAGTAAAGGGGATGGCAAATAGGATTTACAGTGACCGGGTGGGAGACTCGGATGCTTTCGCTGGCCCGCCCGGGCGACCTCACTGGCCATTCCCTCACCACGGCAAGGGAAAACACGGCGAACACCCACCGTTCTTCCCTCCCCACCACGGGAACCATACCCATGGCAACCATACTCATCCTCATCCGCCTTTCCACCCTCCACCGTTCTGTCATTGCCCCCCTCCACCTCACCATGGTCATGGAAAGCGACCGCCACCTCCACCGGGACACGGTCACCACCCACCACCACCGCCGCCCGACCATAGACGACCGCCACCTCCCGATCATGGACATGGCCCTCCTCCACCACCTCACCATGGTCATGGTATGCCACCGCCTCCCCCTCCAGGCCACGGGGCTCCGCCTCCCCCTCAAGGCCACGGCCCCCCGCCGCCTCACCATGGTCATGGTATGCCTCCACCCCCTCCAGGCCATGACAATCTGCCACCACCACCCCCTGGTCACGAAGGCAGGCCACCGCCTCCTCCAGACCATAGACATGGTGGTCCTCCGCCCCAAGGACCCCCTCCTCATCACGGCTTTGGCCGCCCGCCACCACCTCCTCACGACGAATTTTCGCACCTGCATGACATAGATGGACAAGGTCCGCCTGCTTCTCATGGACATGACGAAAGCAACGTGTCTCCGCCACCGCACAGGCCTGAACACAGACCAGTTGGAATCCTCGAGGACGATATGGTAAGCTTCGGTATATTAAATTACGGAACATGTGACTCGTGATACTGACTTCGGTAGCAGCCCTCCAAGGGCCCTGAGGCAGACTTGAGGGAATTTCCCGAAGAAGACGGACTCCCTCCTCCACCTCCGCCCCCTGGCAGCGGAAAAGGTCACCATCACCATCAACCACCCCCTCCCCCAGGTCGAGTAAGTCCATCGGTTACTTGAGTCTCATTGCTTTGATACTGACATAGATGCAGCATTTCCGTCACCGTCCTCACCTCTCGATCGTCAACGTACTCCGTATCGTAGCCACCATAGTCGTATTGGGCTTCCTCATCAGCGCAGTCCACATCCGGTACCGCTCCAAGTCTCGCGATCAGCGCCGAGTGGGCTGTGAGGGACACCTGCAGCAGCACAGGGGCCGAGGTCGTCATTCTTCGGTTAAGGCCAAGTACTCTGAGATTGTCAGGTGGATCAAGGAAGGCATCCGGCGCTCCAACGCCGAGGACGAGGAGAAGGAGGCGCTGATGAGGCAGATCCATGGCGGAGACGAGGAGGAGGAAGACGAAGACAACCTCTCCACTACCATGGAACAGGAGATCTCGCAGCTGCGGACCGTGGCCGACGTTGTCACGACTATGGTCGAAGCCGAGGAGGGCCGCTCCCGCCAGTACCTGATGCCCGTGCGAAGAGAGCATCATCATCATCAACAACAGCAGCAACAACAACACCACGAACCCGTCCCTCCCAGCCCAACCTCGGCATTCCCCGATTACGCGTCCAGCGACGAGTCGCTCCCCGCGTACGACGAGGCTGACTACAACCCATCCATGGTCGCGGACGGGTTCAGATATACGCCCGGGACCTCGCGCTACACGCCGAGTGATCGCTCCGTGATGGGGTCGTCACTGGACGAACATCTCGGCAGGAAAGATTAGAAGTTTTCTTTAATTTTCTTTATTGGTATTACTTCTTGGATACTGGGGGTGTGGTACGTATTCGGGGGGCGGGGTGGTCGAAAATAGATGATTTAACGTCAGCATCGCGGTTTTCCTTTGTTACTGTATCGTGGAGGTTTCTTTTATTGATGTGGACCGCTGCCCCTTTTTTTGGCTTTGCCGGATATAATACCCAATTAGTTCACTATCATACAAAAACCGAATTTCATAGTTTCGTTCTGTATATACCTGTGTGTTGATAATGCTGTTGATCCATGCTTGTCTCTACTGATAGGTACCTGTTCATGAATGCCGCTTGTAGCCTATCTAGTCCAGTCAAGCAAGCTCTTTGCTGGCGAGGTGAACATGAAAATGTCGTTCTTTTGCTAGTTTTTTGTATTTGGTCGGGCTGCGGTTTTCTCTACGGGACTGGTGGGATAGACAGGGGGCCTATGTATGTATGGTTAAGGAAGTGGCGCATGAATACCGACCTAGCTAGGTTGACTTCACTATCTCATGAGAGCGAGCAAGGTCTCAGGGGCCGTGCGATCGATCATATTAGATCAACTCGAATCGAATCGACCGACAATCACGTAGCCGGATAGCGGATTGAGATATCATCACCGGCGTTCGGTTAAGGGCAGGGTAATTAGATGTCCAAGACGTGGTCGAAGAGGGGATCATCGTCATAGCAGCTTGGACGTTTTTTTTTTTTTTTGCCCTGATCTCTCTCATTCATTCTTGACCAGAGAGAGAATTTCTGACTTCGAGGTTCTGTTATGGAAAAGAAAAGACGTTGAGCTAGCCGGCGTTCATTGTTAAAGGGGAAATCTGGCCTGGCTGGCCCTCTTCTCTTCGGCTCTATGTGGATTCTTGAGGAACTCCCCTATGTTCGCGCGAGAATGTCGCGTCGTATGCCGGTAGTTAGATTGCCGCGGCTATGGAATTTGCTTTTGAAATATGGGAGTGTGCTGGAAGTGCTCTGAGCTATGGGTGCTCGGGGGCTGATAAACATGGTTGTCGCGAGATAGATTTGTGATTGATGGTTGTAGTGATAATCACCCCTATTCACCTAGGTACAATCTATCTGGTGGCCTGTGGACGCATGACCTATTCACGGCAGCGCGCTGGGCGAGGCGAAGCTTCCATTACTGCCGTCTCTCAAGATCCTAGCATTCATCGGGGAAACGTGATATATCATGTGCCGGGCATTGGCCAGCCTTTTCAAAAGGCCCGTCCCTCCTCCTATTCGCCATGGTCGTCTTTTAGCAAAGCTAGGTTATTTGCCCCTTTCTTCTTTCTATCGACTTTCGACATGTCGTATACCTATGGCACATTAGTCTGAGTCATCAGATGCATCCAAGTCCGCGAATTTCTTATTTCTCCTCCTTACGCCCACAATCCTGCCGAGGACGTCCAGGTCTAAGCCCACCGCTTCCCCAAAGCCTTCCTGCTGCCTTAGCACCGGCTCCGGGTCCAGCGACTCTGGTGCCGACAACTCGTCAAGTGCCGTATCAAGTTCCCCGTGATGAACTTGAGTATAAGCAAGCCACGGATCGTGTATTTTCGAGAACTTGGTATGCCGCAAGAACACGTACAAGATGGCGCACATGAGCACCAGGTGCGCGGCGATCATAGAGCAGACGGCGATGAAGCCGCGCTTTGAGACGGGTACGACGACCGCCGTCCATGGCTCGTAGGTCGAGTTCCCGAACACGTTGAAGAACCGCAGGTTGTCGTAGTAGTACGACTGGTACACCAGCGTCCAGAATGCCTGGAGCGCGATGGCCGGCTGCCCCGTCGAGGCTAGAGTGTCCTCGAGAATCTTGGAATACACTGGGTGGAAGTAGCCGAGGTTTTCGACGAAATCTTGTGGACAGTCGTTACAGATTCGGTAGGTCATGTTGCCGTCTCGGTGGTACTGTCCTAAAGGGTTCCCGCTGAGAGGGGCCGACATGAGAACGTCGCCGATGCGAGGTTGGGCGTCTCGTGGCGATAACCAGGGATCGTTGTTCTCGAGCAGACGCATAGCCAGAACCCCTCGCTCTGATAGTGAAGCTGATTCTTTGGAAGCACCGAGCCATCTCAAGACATTTTCGGTATTCAGGTCTCGTGTGGTATTGTCGATAGCCAGAGTGGGCTCGGATAGGGGCGTGTCGGACCACGCGTTGATGATTCTGCACTGGGGTTTCAGAAGTGTCGAGCAGAGGCTTATTTGCCAGGCGTATGGCTTGTCTTTGTAGCTTAAAGTTGTCCATGACTGGCCTTGGGAGATAATAAAGTCCGAAAGACTAGTGGCACTCCAAGTGAGATTACTACCCCTTTCGAAGGTATCGTGGCTGGTGTCAGCGCCGGTATTCAAATTAACATCCACCATGTCAACGAACGCAAATGCTCGGACTCCTCCCAAGGAGCACATGTATTTGACGTCTTCCAAACTTGGGGGATTCGTGGTAAGTGGATCTTTTGTTATCAGGCAATGGAACGCGTCGGATACCAAGGCACCTTCGTCGTGACTAAATTGCCCGTTGGGGCTGTCTGTGGAATATGCTTTCTTGAAGAAACTCTTGTCTTTGGATAAACCTCTCCCATCTAGTATAGAAGGATCGATTGTTGAATTGATTGCTAAATATAGAGGATCAGACGCCTCCTCGATGGCGAGATCAACGAACGGTGGCCTGACGCATATCGTGGAGGCATCGATGGCGGTGGCATATCCGCTGTAGTTCCGCACAGACTGACTAAATGACTGAGAGATATCCGGTAGGAAAGCCCGAGTGCAGTCACTGGTGTAGTCAAAATCGTCTCTCACTTGACTTTCGCGGGCGTATTCTGCGAATGGTGGGTACGCGACTGGAGGTGCGGCCGCATAGTTGATAGAGCTGCCAGCGCCGCCCTTCCGACTTAACCAGACATCATCGTACCCCATTGGAAACGGCTTCATCGAGCTGTGGCCACGCATTTGGGCCGCGCCCAGGTCCATGAGTAGAAAGGTCGAAGTGAACTGCAGCGCAACTGACAACGCCGTGATAAGAAACGATGGGATGAACATCAGCATCGATTGGGCCGCCTCCTTCTTTCTGAGTACTTTCCTCAGGAATAGGAGAGACAAGTCAAAAGACGCTGCGTTACTACTCCTTTGAATCAGCAATCTCGGGATATCCACGATGCCCACCGCGAAGCTCTCGAGAGCAATTGATGCTAGCATCGATATGCCGAGAGCAGTGTGCGACGCCAAGGAGAACCGCAAGCAGAGAGACAATACTGCAATGACCGTAGGCAGTTTATTATCCAATACCCAATCTTCGAGCTTTTCTGTCCCGGGATGCGTGGGCGTCTTCCAGAAAGCCGACAGGATGCCGATGCAAGCGGATATGACCGGCACAGGAAGAAGTAACGACACCATACCGAGCCACCCAAGCTTATCTCGGTATGAGAGAGTAAGGATGGGAACATCGGCGTCGTAGTCATCGTCCGCAACTGCGCTACCAGATTCTGTAGCAAGAACGGAACTGTGGGTAGTCGAATTCCGGGCAGAATAGAGCCGGATAACAACGAGTATCAGAAGGACCAGTAGAAGTGCAGTGCCACAGATCAGGCCTATCCACAAGGAGGAGCTCTGCTTGACTTGTGTGTCGGCGTCAGAGCTGGGTGTATTGAAACCAGATAATGGATCCAGAACATCGACCTTTGCGAGTGGAATAGTAGCGGTGGGCGGCAAATTCAAAGTCGAGGTGTACGAAAGCTGCTGTTCACTTGCACAATAGTACTGGCTCAAGGTCAACGATCTGACCACCAAGACTTTAGTTGCACAGTAATCATAGCCCGTCTGCGTCATTGACGCCTCCGCATCCACACTCGGCTGACTATCACGGATTAGCTGCCGTTCACAAACTGCGTGGTCTCAGAGGCGATGGTTATCTACCAGCTAGTCACGAGATCTCCATATACGCACCCGCCGGCACATGAGACGGCTCGCTCTTCTGTCACGCTGAGGTACTGAATCGCCTGAGGGGTATAGGGCTCGCATCCTGTATACATGGATCGAGTGATCGCTAGGAGACCCGTGCTACTCCTGACACCAAAACATCCGAGGATGCTCAATGTTGGGTCGTATGCGCAAGATAATCCATACGGGCAGGTATATCCCTGATTGGAGGCTTTTGTTCCCACATCAATGTCAGCGGTGCTATAAAATGCTTCGAGCAAAGCTTCGAGCACTTTATTATTAGGTTACTCACGCAGGCCCTTGGTTGAGATGTTACAGGCAGAGTTATCGATGAATGACAATGGCTGTATGGATGATTTCGCGGTCGTTGTCAAAGCTATAGGTGCGGTAGTGGTTGCGGCCAGCCCATTGCGCAGATTTTCACTCTGTGCTGTACTGGCTGGTAAGGAAGAAGAGTAGCCCGTAACTTGTGCTATGGATACCAATAATGTTATGATATGAAAGGCCTGATGCATCATGAAGAGGGAGGCGCATGATGACATGACTCGGATTGGCGAGAAGATAAGCCAGGCAACTTCACCGGTGAGAAGGGTCAAAGAAGCCCCTGAGATGAAAACCAAAGATCTTCAGGAAAATGAGAGGGGATGCCGCGGTGTCAAATAAATTCTAGAAATCATCATTATCTCTAAGGCCGTGTGAAGATCTATGTCATTTGTGGTAGTTGTATAGAAAACAGGACCCCAATGTAACCTGGCCCCCAAATCCACCCGCGTTGATTGGGTTATCTACCGCTGGAGAGAATGCCATCTGCATACATAGAGGGGGTGCAATACAACATAATGTGAGGTAGATACATCAGGCATGCAAAAGATACTTGTGTAAGGTCAGTATTGTTATTACCCCTGAAGGCCTTAGCACAGACGTGCGTGCGTGTCTGCGTGTCTTGGGTCGAACGTCTGCAGGACCCGCAGCTTATATTTTACCCATTTCTCCTGAGAGTTGTGCTCCAAGATCTATAAGAGGTCAACTTTGCGGATCTGGTCCCAAAATAGCATGTTCCCAGAAGGCGCCTTGTTTGATTTAGTCCCTCTGTCCGCGTATCTTTGGCCATGGCCTCTCATTATGCAATTTGTTGTCTTGTCGCGAGGTGTAGTGAATGTGAAAGCACCCCAATGATGCATCTGCCCTTGGCAACCAACATAAAGTGCTTGTAGGATTGTAGCATCACGTCTGGCCTATATGGCCTGTCAATGAATGCCGCACTAAAGCTTCCATTCTTTCTGGCTATCCTTGATATACACCCTTCTCGATACATAGGATTGTCAGATTGGATGAATGGGCTAAGCCTTCAGGATCAACATATCTGATTCAACCTATGACGGTGACATTTCTTTCTGGGGAGATATGAAGGTTAGAATTGCAATAATTGAAATCTCATCAAAAGTAAGCCGCTCGCTTGACAATTATGTGAAACTTGCACAATCATTTATTGTGAAATAGGTCTTTATCCGCCTAATCTGAATGATAGTCCCGCGCAATTGTATTGCACAAGGATAACAATAACCCCTTATCCGCCTAATACTAGCGTTATCCTAAGCTTGGAAATATACACATCAAGGACATAGAAGAAACTTATTGTTAGGACCGTGGCGCATTACACCACAGTATGAAACCTGCATCTCCGAGCTGCTCTTCTTATACTCGAAAATCACCCGGTCTGGCAACTGTGTGGCTTCCTCGCCGTTGTATACATGGCCATCTGGCATGATGACGAATTCCATCTTGTTCCTACCGCACGGGAAAGGCAGTTCTTCATTGTTATTAAAGATGTGAGGGTATTTCTCTGCGTTTTAAAGACGTTAGATTAGAGCTGGTTGAGTACCTACTTAAGTAGGTATGTGATAAGAAGAGAGGGAACTCACTGTCTCCGAGTGCTTTCCCGGCAGCCGCAAGTTTGGCCCCCTCGATATAGGCCTGTTTGACCTGGTTCGTGGTGTAAACGTGTGGATCTTGGTGCTTGCGTTGGGGGTTGTTGGTCTCGGGGCAAGTGACGCTTGCAGTTGGATCCTTTGCTACCTTGAGCTTGAGGCCCGCACGTGCTTCCAGGGCAGCCTGGGTTTCATCACGGGTCTCGATGTGCGTATCGGGGTTATGAGGGTAAGCATTCGCGAGGTTCGTGATGCTTACGCCGGCTAGCAAGAGGCTGGTAAGAGAAATCTGCATTTTGACGAATCTGGGGTGGGTAGTAGGAATGAAACTGAGAATGCAGTATTGGAGTAATCAAAACGATAAAGCGATGTCTTGAATGTGATATTGCTGATACAGATGTGAGGAAAGAAACATAAAGCAACAGGTAAGAGTAGATACGTAGGTATATATATGTGTTTGTACGTATGTGAGTATGTGTAGTCAACCATCGCCACTTGTATTGCATTTACTTCTTCGTGTATGGGAAACCACAGCCTTGGACACAGTATGCCTGTTCCATCATGGGGGTGTTGCGTAATTGCATTGCAAAAGAACAACAGTGACCCAAAAAGGGCGAGAGAGATGTCTGTTCCATGACGCATCTCTCGTTGCCGCATTCCTTTTCCAAGGGACATCACACGAACAAGCTTGGGAATCCTCCCAAGATCGTGTGCACAACTTGTATGCTCCTCAAGTCTTATTGTCAGCCTCCTATTGTCGGCCCCCTATTGTCAGCCACCTATTGTCAGCCCCTATTGCCACTCCCTATTGTCAGTTTCCATTATGCATGCTATTTTTGGCCATAAGAGGCGCAGTCCTAGTCAGCCACATTGTTGGCTGCAACTTTGGAACCAACAGATTTCCCAATGTCTGACGTCATACCCTGGAAAAGCTATCCCTCTCTTTCCAACTTCCCCCTGGGTCCGCGTTTATAAGAATCCATGATTGCACATGTCAAATTTCGTACCTGATCCGCCGCATTGCACACTGAACAGAACTGAACCACACATTGACCGCTTATTTCTCAACCAACGCCATGGCAGTCGACGTGTATCGAGCGTTCATTGAAACGCAACGAAAGAGGGACGGCGCCCCGGCTGCAGAACAGCTTGATGCTCTGGAGGAGCTCTTCATCGATCCGCATGCATCCGTCTCGGACATTGCCGCGAGGATCAATCGACCCCTCTTTCAAGCAATTCGAGAAAAGCCAGACGGCCGAGCAAACGCCACTGAAATCACCTGCTGTCACATCTGGAGTACTATAAACGATGCAATCAAGGAATTGACCGACGTCAATGACAAACTGGCTGAGCTTGCCCACTTCATGCTGCCGTGTGATGGCACAGTTTGTGCCGATACGAATGTATGGTACTTCAATATGGAGTGGCGGGAGTTTGCCTTCAGCTGTGAGTTCTTCCCGAGTCCTTCAAGCTTGCCTCGAATATCAGAAACATGCTGGTGCTTCGGGTTATTGTTGTTCTTGTGCAATTTAATTATGGTGGTATTGCTTGATTGCGTTGCACGGGTACATAGAATATCGAAATGTACGAAATAGCTTCTTGTTACCAAGAAGAAAGAAAAAAAAAAAAAAAAAAAAAAAAAAAAAAAAAAAAACGTGAAAAATGACTCGGGAGGTTGTCAAGGCTAACATTTTATCTACCCGTTAGTCAAGCAGCCATCTTCAACCGATCCAGATCGAAAGGCCAAATGTCAGCCGTGGATCAACATGAACGCCTTCTGCGCAAAACTCTCTGCCTACGGCAATCCCGAACCGCAGGTTATACAGCATGCCGACTGGATCATTCGGCGCACCCTCGAAAAGACTCCTTGGGAGGTATACCACCACACAGATCTGGACGAGGAGCAGGACTTTTACAAAGAGGAGTGGCCTGCTCACCGAGATTACTGGCTAGAGACAAGAGAGATCAGGACGCTGAACTATTGGGTTCCCGGGACTGCGGTCTGGTTCAAGTTCAATTCCAAGGGGATTTACGATTTGGAGGGCCCCATGGAACATGAGTATGACTGGAATACTGTTGATTGCAATTGGAAGGGTCCAAAGGGTTGGTCAAAGGAGCGTTTCGCCTACTGGGTAGAGCGGTTCGATTGGATCAGCAAAGTTACCGCTCTTGAGCTCGAGACGAGGCAGCTTGCTAGGGAATCGGCCCAGGCTATGAGACAGGTTATGTCAGCTGCATAAATACTAAGGCACTTGGGGTAACAGATATCAGAATGAATTTCTCAAGTTAGTGTGTCATTAGATTCATGCCCCCTATTAAGATACTCAACGTGTTGTGCTTGATATCAGAATCTTGTTAAAAAGCCTTTGGCCTTTTTCTCCCCATCTTGTCAACTACGCATTCATTTCATACACACAGTGCACTCAACTTAGCTATGATAGTTCACGCTTAAGTATCGTTGCCCTCACATCAGCGGCCCGAATGTCTCACAGCATGTGAAACGTACCTGTGCCACCATATGTCAATATCTATGACACAGCCGGCATGGTAGATGTAATAAGCTTACACTCTACATATCTCAATTTCTTTAGGCAGAAAACCTCAAAGATCAGCTCCGTATGTTGAGCCGCCGTTGCAAATGGCTTGCACTCTAAGCTTTGTAACTACCGGTGGAGTTAGGTAAAGTCATCTCCAGGTATAGATTTACCTACAACGAGAGAGTTTACCTGAACACGGGCTGAGAATCAGACTGTGGGTGACCGACTCGAAGGTCTTCTCTGGATTATCATCATCAACCTCACACCACTCTCACACTGCTTCGCAAAAGCTCAACTCTCATCAGCACCTTAAACGTCTTACTTACACAACTCAACAACAATCCACCATGCACGTATCCAACTCTCTCGCCGCCAGCGCCTGTCCCATGGCATGTTCCCAAAACGCCGTGATCGAAGTCCGTGCCAACTCCGAGCTGAACCAGGACTCCAATGCCGACTGTTAAGTCCCAAGTACTCGCTCCTCGAAGATGGAATCATGTTCCTAGATATCCGGTTGCAGCAAGCATAATAACGCCGGAAACAGTCCTATCTAGCACGTCTCTCCGCCATTGCGCAAGTGCTACAGCATCGACAGCACCACCGTGTCCTTCTATTTCGGTTTGGGACCCCTGTCCCAGACCCGGGGTGAGTCGAAACCATAGTAGCCGTGGTCCTCCTTGCAACTAGCTGGCCGGGCGCTAACTTGCCACGCAGTATACGCCGAAGCTGGGTGCGGAGGCCTTTCGATGAACCTGGGAGGCAAGGGGGCCCGTAGGGGTGCACAATGAGTATCCAGGAAGAAGCTTGGCCATGATTTTAAGAGCGTGGGTATTAAATGGGTTACCCAAAATTCGCAATGGGTAGGTAGCCCGTGGGTTTAAGAATCTTATCCATGGGTTGCCCATGGGCATTTTCAAACAGCCCAAACGCTACCCACGAGATTGTTCTATAATTATTTCGTTCTTCTAAACTTATTCTATCTTTATTTCCTCTTTATTTCTTTTATTATTCATTATTGTATTTTTATCGATTTCTTTTATATTCCATTTACTAAGATAAAAACCTGTGGGTAACTCATGGGTTACCTATAAAAAGAATTATTTACCCGTGGGTAACCCGTGGGTACCCCGTGGGCTACCCACGAAATCTCGTAGGTAATGCCAAGCTACCCATCGGTACTCATTGTACACCCCCTAAAGGGGGGCTGCCAGGCCGTGGATGCCAACTTCACCAATAGCTTCAAGACCATCCCAAACGTCATGTTGGACCAGATAGCTATCCATCTGGTCTCCATTGAGGGTAATTTCATTTGTTATCGGGTCTATCGTTAAACATTGAATAAAACTATGAATACCGTAATCTTGTAAGTAGTTAGGATCTAGAGGTCAGCCGTGATACTATTTGCTCGGTTTCAATATAACTTTTTTATGTTTTCCAAGAAGAATATGACCCTTATTCGACCTCGCCCTGTTGGGGTTATTGTTATCCTTGTGCAATACGATTGCGCAAGACCATCATTCAGAAACCCTGCAATATGTCCAAGGGATGATGAGTCAGGAGAGAGTGCTTGGACCGCGGCGCGGATTGATCTGTGAACAGTGATGAACGTACATTAGAGCGGTATATTGATTCGTTTCCTCGTACGGGCTAAAGGATTGGGTCAACACTGCATATGCTATGGTAAATCTATGTAGTTCAATACATGATCATCTCTTCAAGCGATTTCTAAGGCCATGCAAAGTTCGTTGATAGTGAAAAGAGTGTATTGGGTTGAGACCCAGAGTTATCACTGTAACTATGGTCAACCTCCTTGTTGAGGAAGAGAAGAAAGAACGAAACAAGATAGGAAACCAAAGAAAAGAAACATTTCCTGCTGCATTCTGCCGCGTTCCAATCTCCGCTCTCCCATATTTTCCCACATTCTCCCTCTTTTCCTCTCTCTTTCTCCTCCGACCTATCAAGCCCGTGAAATAGCTTTACCTATTCAGGACTCTGTATAAGAATCGTAAATGATGACATGGTGCACGACATCGTCGATAGTTGTCTTCAAATCCCTTAGCGGGGCCCATAGGGCCCATAGGGTCGGCTGTACGGCTCTCTTTCATGTGCTCTGGCTTTTCTCTGTGCTTCGAGTGCCGCCTCTTTCTTCTCCCGGTAGTCATGCGGTAAGCTCTTCTCCCAGTCGGGCCACAATTGCTCAATATTCCATCCACTGAACATCGCGAACTCCTCCATGTGAAGAGCGGCCAGAAGTTCTCCTTCGCGCTTGCCAACGCAGGGCAATGTGGGATGTGATTTTATCAAGGGCCACTCTTGACTCTCACTCGCCATTTTTCCTATTCCATTAGTATATGATGTGCTAAGGAATAGCGACCAACACTACTTACTCGGAGACGGGCGCAAGGGGCCGGCATCCCACACTTTCACCGGCTTTGAGTGCACGCTGAATGATGGATGAATACCCCCCTTATATGCTCTCGAAAAGTAAAAGACGTATGTCCCAGGCGAATTGATTTTCAGGTTGTAGAACATAGCGACCATGTTATTCTCAGCGAATTCATCCGGGTTGTGGTAGAATTTGTTGGCGAAATAGAGCTGAGGCTGTCCTATCACCAACGCTGAATTCGCATTCTTGCCATCCACAGTTTTCAAAGATACGAAGGCTTCGTGATATTCGTAGGATGAAGATGGACCTATGACGATGAGCGGAAAAGGGATCTCGGCGTTGGTCTGTATCTCCTCTGGAGGGTTCACCGCGACGCATGGAGGTTTCTAATGAAAGAGTTAATAAAATATGAGAGATGCTAACATGAAAGTGGACCCAGTGGCTTGGTGCCCATGGAAGACCTACAATGTCCTTCGCCTCCCCATCATCACTGGAGGGCCAGTTGGGCGAGGCCATACTCGTATCTGGGTGTGGTGACTGGTCCACCCGGGAAGAAATTGGTTCCTACGACAGAATACTAGGTATTATTGGTGTGGTACTGAATATGATGAGGATGTTGATATTGGGATTTTTGATTTTTCAAAATGCTCAGGATGTGAGGGGGGCCTGCTGGGTGTTTTATATACATTCATGTTACACAACGGCCGGCCGAAGGTACGGTGTTGGTGCGAGCCCCTCTTTGTCTTGTAAATTTTCTTTGTACGTTACAGGTCGCCAACCAACATCGGAAAAGATGGCTGAGTGAGCCAACAATGGCCTTGTCTACCTTTTTTTGGGCAGCCTTTCGCCGTTGGTTGGGCTCATTCATTGTGTCATTCAATGTGTTACTCACAAGGATTCCAGTACCCCTACCAGTACTGTTGTCCATGTGCAATGCAATTGCACAACACCACCATGATACCTCCACAGCATAATCTACTCGGGTACAATTTCCCCAGCCAACGCCATGCCAGAAACAACAGAAATACGATATCTTTTTGGATCACCGATAGTTCTTCCATTCTGAGGCTTAGGCATGTAAGCATTTTTATACATACATAGATTTATCTCTTTGATTTCTCCTCCGGACAACCTGTTATTCGCAATGTGCGACAACCCCCGTTTCCCTTCCCCTACTCGCATCTCGATCATCCAATCTTGGGACCCGACTGCCGAGAAGCTTGCCACACACAGAGAAACAAAAGAATTGAGATTATAAGTCATGGACCCTACTTGCAGATACTATTGTTCCAGATAAGTCCTGTGATACAGACTACCCACTATTCGATTCACGAGCTGAAGCGATCACCCCAACCTAACGCCTTGGCCACTTACACCATCTGCTGACGACATCAAAGTCAGAGACCATGCAGAATTACTGAAACACGCAGTGGTTAATATAGCTGCGCCTGTAGACCTTCTTTACAGATTCCATAATAAGTCTCGTTTACTTGAGCTCAAATATCGCAGGTCTCAGGGGTACGCCCGCCTGAGAATTATTAGGCGACCCTGGCAAGTTCAGTAAGCAAAGACCTGACTTAAAGCCTCTTGCTCAGATACTGAAAGATCTCGATATCATGAGGAATAAGCTGGACGGAGGCATTCAGAGGCAATAGCTGCACCGGAAGTAGCGGGGTTTTGCGCCGTTGACATATCTCTTGGTAGCAACATTGATATCTTCCAGCAGGAGGAACGCGACCAAGTGCTCAACGGTAGCTAGATCACCTTGGGTCCACCTTGTACAACTCAGATTGCCGTTAAGAATGATTTTCCCAATTTCCTTGCCACCATAAGAACTCTATCTGGCACGTTCTTTACAGCCAGCCTTGCTTGATGAGGGAAACCAAAAGCATCGCTTTCCCCTCCTATTTCGTGACCAACATGCATCCTTACACAGTATGTTAATCCGTTTTCACGGTCATGTCACCGGAAATGAATTAGAACTTGAGAACTTATATTCCTTCTCATAAAGTAGCTACAATATCACCGTTGACCATTCTGCGATTATATGGAATTTGGTGTGACTAAGTCCAGAAGTCTGTGCTGACTCATCAGGGCGAGTCATGGCGCGGCGGGGGCGCCGTAAGTTCGGCGGCCGGGCGTAGCCGCTGACCCGCCAGCCCTCCACTTTTTCATCGGCACACTGACCTCACCGGTGCTCCCTATGAGGCAAACGGAATTTTAAAGGGGCCGGGCTAAGTTACTCCTCTGGTTCCGAACACGAAATTATTTTTCATATGTATGTAAATTGGCTAACATCTCCTATCCTTTTCTGCGTCGTGGATGTAATTCCTCACTCAGCATTACAAGAATCATAATCGTCGTAGGTGTAGTATGGATGGAATCAGCATGATGCAAAGATGGGTTTATGTATAAATATTATGACATTGAAAAGTATATATATGAGGTATTATTAAGAAAAATGGTTTCAAGCTACCAATGTGATCACTGTTTATAAGCCAAGAACCTCAATCTCGACGTCTGAAACCTGATGCGTATAACAACAACAACAACAACAAATGAAGGGTGAACTCCTACCTGATACTTACTGCTTACCATCGAAAACTCTGTCCCAGATGCGGCTAACCTCAAGAGCAGTGAAGGTGAGATGTCTACGAAGGAAGTAGAAGTCTCGCGTCACTGGGTTAAAGGGAGGGCATTTGGCGAGCTCTTCCTCATAAAACGGCTTCATGTTGGGGTGGGTCTTCACCAGGATGTCAATGCAGGCTTTACGACTCTCGGCACTCATACCGTGGCTGCTGTGGTGACCGAAGAAGCTCCGGTCCGACTTGTCCGGGCAGATGCGGCCGAGCGCCAGCAGGAAGCACCGTCTCTCGCTTACCTCGGTCCAAGTGTCCTTGAGCGAGGCGATCTCGGCATCGAAGGCGCCAGTCGACGGCAGCGTGGCGGTGTAGGCGTCGAGCAGGTCCTGAACCGGCGTGTCGGAGCCCCTGGCCTTCAAGGCGCCGACGAGGAGCACCAGGCGCGAGGCCGTGGCGGCCCAGTCCGCGCCAGCCAGGTGGTCGTTGGTGGTGGCCCACTGCACGCCGACCATGGCGCGGCCCTCGGGACGGCTCACGGAGGCGCCGTGGCCGCCGCTTCCGGCGTCCATGGCGTGGATCATCCTGCCGTCCGCCGTCTGCAAGAATCGGCCCTTGCGGTACTCTGGGACGCCCGGGTGGACCTCCTTGACTTTCCCACCGAGGCTCCCGAGAACCGCGTCGGCTTTCTGGGAGAAGACCTTGGGCGCGATGAGGACGTCAAAGACGAGATCTCCAAGGTTGACCTTGTTTGTCTGTTGGTTGTATACGACCTCGTTGAAGCGGCCCCTGGCAAACGTCGCCACTCCCAGGGTGAAGCTCTGCGCAATCATGTCCTGGATGCCCACGGGCGAGGCCGCGATGTAGCTCCAGAGATTTCCCCAGTTCCTGGCGAATTCCTGCTGCGGCGTGGTCTCTACGAATTCTGGCTGCGAGATGTCGTAGTAGCCGGCGTAGCGGAAGCCGAACCCGGACCGGCCCTCCCTCGTGATCGGCGCCTTCGCGACGAGCTTCTCGTCG
Source organism: Xylariomycetidae sp. FL2044 (assembly GCA_022376275.1). Lineage (NCBI taxonomy): Eukaryota > Fungi > Ascomycota > Sordariomycetes > Xylariomycetidae sp. FL2044. The sequence continues at coordinate 14,532 of JAJNOH010000060.1, read as the reverse complement.
GCGGGCTCCGTGCCGGACGTCTCGAGGCCGAAGCCCTCGCTCATGGCCGCTCGTCCCGCTCGTAGCAAACCTGATTCCGTGCGCAAGCCAAGGCGGTGGTGGACGTTCTGGGTATGGAAGTCCTCCATACGTTCTTGCGTGGTCATGCGGCGATCGAGATCCGAGGGCACCGTGCCGACTTCGGCAGCCACGTTCGCCTTGAGGATCGGCATGGTGAACGATAGCCAGTCTAGGTCCTTCTGCATCATGATGGAGTGCATCTCTTCCGTGTTCAGGAGGGACAACCTACCTGGCCACTGGCTCGTGAATGCGTGGCGTGGGGGCGCGACATCACCATCGTTGTGGCTGATGAACGTGATGAGGCCCTGGTACTTCGCGGCGGCCTTCCTGTCCAAACGCCAGCCATCCTTGGTCGGGACTAGAATGCCCGTACGGTTTAACAAAAGGGGTACGTTATCGTAGGCGGAGAGACGCGTACCAAAAATACCAATCCTAGACCCCTCTTTGATCTGGTTGTTCGTATCCAGGACATCGTGTTGTTGGAGGAAACTGTCAAGGGCCTCGACATTCGGCCTGTCCGAGAACGACAAAGGGGCCACATTGTCTGAGACTGGTACTACTCCAGTCGTGCCGTTTGCCAACGATACGAAATCAAAGGCAAAGACTTGGTTGCTACCATTCGCGCTGACCACCAGCTTGGGTTCTGTGGGATTGGAGAAGTCAGTATCAACTACCTTGTGACCAAAGTTCACCTTGATCTGGATCTCAGGGAGCTGCTTCTCGGCAAAGTCAAGGACCTTACGGATAGTCTCCCTTTGAACCCTGCCGATCAGGCCCCGAGGAGCGCAGGCCTTTTCGGTGGAAACGTTACCATCATCATCCGTCACCTCCCTAAGCAGGGCGTAGGCCCCGGGGTTTCGCCTGCGAAACTCATCCTCGTACTTAGCCCTATTATCCTCGAGCTCCCGAGCGACGGCGCCCGCCAGGTCAGTGGCGGTGGCCACGATGTCGTGAAACTCGGCGGGGATCTTGTCCTCGTTGGCGAGCACGGTCTTCGGGGTGATGTCGGAATTCAGCGTCGCGTCGCAGTCCATCTGCCACGCGTAGCCCGCGCCGGCCTCGTCCTCGTCCTCGTTCTCCTCGAAGATCTGGAGGTCCAGACGGAAATCCAGATCGCGAATCATGTCCCGCTCGGCGAGAATGGCCATCACCACATACTTGACCAGCATGGCGTTCCGGGGCCCGAAGCCCGAGAAGCCGCATCGGATGGTGCGAGTGGAAGATGTTGACTCCATTTTGCAAAGAGAGGGAGAACGAAGAAGGGATAGAATCGGTTTCTGCCGCGCAGCAGCAGAATGCTATAGAAGGTTAGAAGGTTGTCAGGTAAAAGCTCGGGTGAGAGAGTGATTCTAAGTGGATGAAGAAGCCGGCAAGGGTTGATGAAAGATAAGGTATCGAGATGGTAAGGTTGTCAAGTGACTGTTGTTGAGTTTGGCAAATCGGTTCTTGTTCCGGGATGAAGAAGTGATATAAATATTTCATAATTGACTTCTTCTAGTGACTAGGTTGCACCCTTTCCTGATCAAAGACAAGAACAAGGTCCCGGAGACTAGATATAAAAGGGTCTTTGATTGTTCATGTGCACAATAGGATTGTGTAAAAACACCATAACGACGATGAAAGAGAGTTAACAATCGCTTTGACGCCAAGCTACTTTGACTATCAAGTCAAAACCGAGGCCACAAGTCAAAATAGTAAGACACAAAGACTTGCTGTCTCTGTGCCTATTAACCCCTTTGTTCTTGAGTCTTCTAAGCTGATACACCATTTGTATCAGTGCTCTCGATTGGGTTGAGAAAATAGCCTCCTTTGGGAACTATACTTCTTGCGCCCATCAAGCCGAAAGTGTATCCTACGCTGAATGGTCAAGAATATATGGTGTCCTGAGTCTAACATATGTAGTTACATGAGATGAAACTGTCAAGTGCCCTTGGCCATGCCTATGGCCCGTGAAAGACGCATCTTGTCACGGTGACGCCACCATGCTTATCTGAGCAGTCCATATATAGGTACAGGCCGATGACTAGAAGTGAACAGTGAGACTCAACTCATTCACAGCTTTAGACTGAGTGGGATCTTGTATATAGGATCGTCCCGCATGTGCGAGATGCAATGACTACGGAAATAATGTCAATTGGTGAGATCCAATTTTCCACAGCCGTATAACGAGACTACAAGGGGATTGGGCCCTGGATGTTCTATTTCGCTAGTAAGTCCTATGTGAACACAGCGAAAGACTCTCATCAAGCCGCCCGTGCAGCATTCTTTCACATCCCCAATCCCCTATTCCATCTGAGGCGACAACAGAGCCTCAAAGCGGGTACAGGCAAATACCCTCACAACCCTCGCCACCACTCTGGGGGAAGCAATCGTCATTGGGCCAGTCGAAGCACTCAAATGGGCCATCTCCGAGCTCACATGACAAGTTGTTGGGGCCCGCGCACTTCTCATAGTTGAAGGGCACGCAGATGCCCGGAGCCTCCGGGATTTGAACTTGGATGCGAGGATCGGTGACACAAATGTGAAGTTTGTCGCAGAAACCGGCTGAAGGTTGGCCCCCGCATTGTTTATACTCTGTTTCGTTTTGGGCTGGCGCGAGGGGGGTTGCAAGGACGGAGGAGGCAGCCGCGAAGGCGAGCGCGAGGCTTGAGAGGGCGTGCATTTTGTGAAATCAGATTTATCTGAAGTACAGAAAGTAGAGAGGTGAGTCTTAAAGATGGTTTGTCTCTGGAGAAGCTCGAGTTGCTATGGATGTTGTGACTGAGACTAATTTTGGAACATTCTGGATATTCAACCATCTATTTATATTCGTCGGTAGATAGGACCTGGGTCGTCCTATGTCTTCTAATCTCCACAAACTGCTCAGACGAGTACGAAAGAGGTGTGAGTCCCTGGTAATCTCACATGAGGATTACGCCGTAAGATGAGGCTAAATGTAGCTAGACCTTCTTCACAGCCCTACAGGGTCTCTCTAACCCTGTTGCTCGGTTTCGCGAATGACGGTCAGAATCCGGAATCTGATTCTGTACGATGCACTCGGAATCAGTATTGTTACCATGTAGTCTACCAAAGAGGCCTGGCTCACTGACCCCAGCGGCGAAGAACATGGAATAGCCGTATGTGTTTGAACGACATCTGCTGACAGCTCTTGGCCCTGTCATCCTTCCTCCGCATTGCCGCTGACCGCACACACACCGAGGACCAATCGATTCGATCAATATACTTTTCACGTGAGCAGACTTGGTCACATAGCCAACTTTGACGAAAGCCCAGTCTCGCATAGCCTATATAGGGTCAGATCGCACCGCCTTGGTTTAGGACCAGAAGTCTAGGACCTGTCATATGGCAAGCAAAAATGGGCGTGCTGACTCTCACATCAGAAAAGAAATGAGATTATTGAACGGAAAGCTCCCCGAGCAAGGTGCTAGCTCAGCTGAGGACACGTGAAATGATCAAAGCGCTGAGCTGACGTATCCATTGACCAGAAAGATTACAGATAGTCACCAACACAAGATGTCTTCTGGAGTTGGGTTCCAGTAGGTGCCCGAAGATAAATGAACTGTGATTCAACCGATGCGTTACACAAATATGAGCAAAGCGGCTAGCGTTACATCCTGGTTACTTGAATCATATATCCATCAGAACTTCCAGCAACTTGGGAAAGTTTGGCGACCTATGCAATCGGCCCGCGTCAGCATTCAGTCTCACATATAAGCAGAAAGGATCACAAATAAGCGCCATGGAAACTTACCCAAGACCAGTCACGGGATCCCACCCCTCTGCGGCGACGAAACCAGTCGAGTTACAGCCGGGGTTGCTGCCGACGGTAACATCATTGAACACCTCGGGATGGGCGTACAGTACCGGATGGATGTACCCAACCGTGCTCTTGCCGGCCGCGATGCGATCCTCGTTGACCAGCGTCAGCACCGCGCCCCAGACCGGCGCCGACAGGCTGGTCCCGCCCACGAGCCACCACGAGCCGTTGGAGTAGACGACCTGGCGGTCGCCGACGGCGCCGACGTCCGGGTACGCGCGGCCGAGCGCGTTGAACTTGCCCTCGGTGACGTTGGCGAAGTCGCCGTCGGCGACGAACTGGTCGTAGCTGGCGAACCCGAGCGACGGCCCCACGGCGTCGAGGTACCCCTTGACGGCGGCGGCCTGGTACTCGGGCTGCGGGAAGACGTTGCTGAAGCCGCCGCCGGAGGGGAAGCGGGCGGTGGCGACCTCGTCGAGGCGCTCCCAGGGCTTGGGGGCCGTGGCGTTGCTGGCGCGGTCCCACTCGGTGCTGCCGACGGCGAGCACGTAGGGGCAGGTGGAGGCGAAGTCGGGCGAGAAGACGGAGGCGTCTCCGGTGCCGTCGAGCGGGCAGTAGGCCGCGTCGCCGACGCCGCTGTCGCCGCTCGACATGACCACCGTCGTGCCCTGCAGCGCCAGCTTCATCCACTCGTCGCACTGCCGCTTCATGTAGAAGTCCGGGAAGTAGGCCTCGTCGCCGCCGTACGAGATGGAGATCACGTTGGTCGGCGCGTACACCCCGCACTGCAGGCTGCCCGTGTACCCGCCCGGGTGCAGGTCCGGGTACACCGGGTCCTCGCACTCGGCCTCGACGCAGTTCCCCGTCTCGCCGTACGCCGAGTACGTGCAGTAGGACCCGTCGATGGCGTCGAGGAATGCTGTTTAGCGGTTGCTTCAGTCAGTGGATCTGTCTCTCTGGCTGAGGAAAGAGAATGCAGGGGGAGGGGGCGGGTTCAAAGACGCACTGTTCCAGAATCCGTTGAAGTCACCCGTGTACTCGTAGTACTCGTCGTCAACCTGGTACAAGACGGTCTTCTGCGGATAGATCAGGGGCCAGGCCGAGTCGAAGTCGAGCGATGACTCCAAGCCGGCTACGAGCGGGTAGACTGGTGATGGCTCCTCGACTGCGCCAATGGCGCCGTCGACAAGGCGTTCTTCTGGGTACGTGCCATTGGGTACATTCATCCAGCTGGTGATGTCAGTCACAGCTCGTCGAAGCAGTTTCGTTCATGGTGGACTTACGGGTAAAGCGTAGACCAGAACACATCGAGGTCGTGTTTACTGTAGTGATCATCCAAGCTTTCAAAGACACCGAGCTCGTTGCCCTCAGCACTCGTGGTGCCGTTCGGCAAGTTGTACTGCACTGTTCATCATTCAGCCTTCATCGATCCATCGAAGGGCTCGTATTCATCTTACCTCTGGTACAGTCGGCGGTCACATAGATGGAGCACGTAGTCGAGTTGGGGTTAGGAAAAGCCGGGAGCGGCGTGATGAGCGGCTTCACGCTCACGTCGTCTATGAACTCGCGCTTGGTCGACCTCGCCTTGCCTGTCTGTCTCTTCGACCTGAGCCTAGTGCCCGGAGTCACGTAGTCAACGTGTTCCTGGACTGCCGCTGGCAGGTGGTATTCCTCAGCGGAGATGTCCCTGCTGCCGTCGGCGTGCTGCCAGATGTGGAAGTCTGTAAGGAGAAGCTCCTCGACTTCGCCAGTCATTGCGTCGAATTGAATCCACTGTGGAATAGCATGTCAGTGTCAAAATTCTCTCGCTGGATACAGTAAAGTAGTTGGGGTAGGCTGCCTGTTTACCTGTTTGTTGACAGAGAGAGCGATTCTATCCTTCGAAATACCCGACGTCTGAAGCCAATCGACGACAATGTCGACACTGGCCACGTCGGGAGCGAACAATTCAACGACCTCTTCAGCTGTCATGTGGTTACCGTAATTAGGAGATTTGGGATTCGATCTACGTAGGAATCATTAGCTAGAATCAATGACGTCTTCTGAAGGTTACATACATGTCCATCAGCCTCTCATGGCCGGTATCCAGATTGGATTGCTTCAACCCAATTCGCATGGGGAGCATGACAGTGGGTTCAACCCGACCCCTTTTCGTCCACTGCACGTCTATGTTAGCAGAGAGTGCCAGGAATCACTTGCTATGAACAGATATGTGGCTGCGCATGATCAAGAGCCTGATTGTTTGGAAGCGGCCCATCCTCCCTTGGGAGATGTCCGTGTTTGACTTACCCTTCGGCCCCAGTGAGCAGAGTGACGCTCATGGACATTGTGCGTGGCTGGTATAACCCGCTTCTTCACGCGTCCATCCTGTGCAAGGGGACTGGCCAGAAGCACCTCGAAATTGAGCGCAGCCGCGAGGGCAACGGCGAGCGAGCGGACAAGCATGGCGTATGGGACCAGGGGTACAGAGGCAAGCAAGAAGCTGGGAAGAAGAACAGAAAAGAAACATGAAATGGCCAAGGGGCCTGCCATCCTCATAAATAGCTCATAGCCGCATATTCTGTTATCTAGGGGTTACAATGCGACGTTGGCTGGCAGTGCTGTGCTGTACTGCACAGCCAGCCAACATGACAGCATGGGTTTATGATCAACGTCGGATGGGCTGCCGATCGTTATCATTCTCGGTTCTTCTCAGCGAGATAACCAGAAGCACGTCAGCCGCACTGGCCCTTGGGACAAGGATGGTGCTTTTGCGACCTTCTGGATCCGGTCTAGAGCTATCACTCGCCCCCTCGTTGACCCATGCAGTCCGGACCAACCCGCCAGGGTTTCTCGCGAATCCCGGTCGTCTCGTCCACGCGATTGGTGCACTTTTCCGGGGAAACGTTCAAGCTTTCGCCCAGCACTGCCAACCTTTTCCAACGATCTGGCAATGGAACGTCTCGGCATTGGACAGAATCTGGTCACGCATAAATTGCGCCTGCACCTTTAACTTCCCGCGTTATCGTATGTCGAGCAAGGCCAATAGGAGAGCAGGACGTTGGGAAACGGAGATTGGCTCTGTTTCAACCTCGTCATTGATATCTGAATGTTATTCAAGTCACAGGATAGTGTCAATAGGTGCCTATTTATTGAACTTCATACTTGTTCAATGAATGGCCTGCGACCTAGGTAATACTGGTTCTGTGGGCTGATTGTTGAGCAAGCCCTCATCTACGTATCTTGTTCATTCTTCGTGTGTAATCAAAGTGTGCCTGCGTGTGAGATGGGATAAGAAGCTAGAAGCGGGAAGGGGGAGCCTCTTCCAAAACACCCAATGCTAGTCAATAGATCGCGGTTCATTCAATCACTTCGCGAATCAAGCCTCTGATGTAAGAGAACATATCTCTCATTCTGAATTCCAAATACTGCGGTCTAAGCACTTATGGCTCAAGCGCGGTGGCTCTCTTGTTGCTGACACCATCCAATAGTTCCGCCCAAGCAACCACTCCCACCGCCTTGTCATGCCTACTTAAAACATGCGTTCCTCAAGGTAAAATGCACGGTATTCTTCCCGACATGAATGGACAAAATGACTTACTTGGAATGTGATATCAATAATAATTACAGTAACTCTTGACAACTTAACTAAGGTTGAGCCAGACCACCAAAGAACAAACCCAACAATCAAGCATTTTGCTTGTGTTGTGTTGCAAAAGTTTCCTGGAGTGTATGATAATCTGACTCAATGTTTGCGGAAGAACACAGTTGATTAAGAAAAGGTTTACCTTTTATGGGATAATTCATCTTTACACTGAGGGGTAATTCTTCTACTGATTTTGACCCAGTGACTATGGAATTTTATGAATAAACTGAATGGGGTCACATGTGCACATATAGCATTTCATCACCAGGTTGAGTTGGTAGGCAGCATGACCTGGAAAATGCAAGTATGTCGATGGATGTATTGCCACATCAAATATGCTTGTGTCCCACGAATAATATACACCACAAGTTGGTCTGAGACGACAATTTAAACGTGTGGTGTTCAGCTAAGGTCCTTAGTGGAAAGAGTGGTGAGATAACTATGAATATGTTAGGAGTTAGGCAATATGTCCATTTAAGTCAAAAATGAAGTTTGGAGTACTATTTTCTGGATATCAGGAGAGGCTGAGCGTCTAGTTTCGTGACCAGGTACAGGTTACTATAGAGCATGCATCGTGAGCGTATGTAAGAGCTCTCATTCTTTTGAGTGCCAGATTGGTCAGGCTGGCGCCGCATGCCAGCCGAAAAGGATTCTGCTTGAACTGGAAATATTAAGCACAAATTTAGATTTCCATTCGAACTTGATAACTAGGTTATGCATCACAATTGCCAGTGATACACTATTAGGAAGTAGCATAGGCAACAGCAAAATACATAACAATCTAAAATGGGCTAATCCTAATGGCAGCACCTGTTTATTCAAGGATTATTCAGATAAACTTTGCAGGTACTCCTTCTCCTATGCCACTTTCCTATATTTCAACCTCTAAATTCTAACAACCACACCACGAATCTTTACACGCAACAAAATCATCCATTATACTCACGCAATCAAATAATTACCCCCGCCGCACGCACGCACACACACACACACACGTCCATATATATATATATATATATACAACGCAGTCGTACTACAAAGAAGATATGGCAAATACGCCATTTACCTACCAGTACGTCAATCTCCACTAGTTCTCCTTGGGCAATCGCTAACATACCAGTCGCAGAGCCCGAGGATACAATGGCAATTCTCAAAGCACTACAAACAACGGTGCGGGCGTCTCGGTGGGAGACACCACCAGCCTACACGTGGTGGGTCTACCCCCAGGGGTGTTGGCCGCATTTATCACAGTAACGTGCGAAGACCCAACGAAGTATACACGCATTCCGCCGCCAAGATAACATTCTGGACTCGAACAGAATGCGAAAAGATGTTTCAGTACGTGGAACAAGGCCGATACACTGTGCGCGGCTACCGCCCTTTCGTCACCTGGAACAACCACCGCGCCAGACCAGACCCGGCTTTGACACAAGAATCGAGAGTGCTATGTGTCATGGGACCGTCCGACTTCGTCACCAAGGAGAATCTGTACGCGCTATTCCGACGCTGGCCCTGGTTCTTTTGGGATATGGAGAGCGTGGTCGAGACGCATTCCTTCGGGAATGTAAGCTGCATCGAGCTTCGATTCTCATCATATGCGAACCAAGCGTCCAATGCAGCTCGGATGCTCAGTCTCGCAAAGGCTGGACTCCCCTCCGGACTTGGAAGTCTGCTCCTACTCCCGGACAGAAACTCCGATACGCCCGGGAGAACCAACGACTTCGCCCTCATATCATCGCCGCCTGGTTCCATATCCGGTTCGAGGCTTTCATGAAGCATGTGGTGACACCCAAGTTTCGGGTAAAGGATTTCTGGAACCGGTTCGAGTGGCAATCTCGAGACGAGGGGACGCACAATCACAGTTTCGTCTGGCTGCGTCAGGGAGCACCCGAGGCCGACCTGTCTTCGGAGGAGACGCGTACGCACTTTGCGATGTTCTAGGGAAAACACGTGAGTGCAGAGCACATGAGACCCCGTCTTCGCCGCCGTGGCGGTGATCAAGACGAGGACTATCGATGAACTCAAGTCGTGGGCCCGGACAGATCTCTTCTTCGGTATCGACCCTTGCACATAACAAGGGTCGGATCTTCGACATTCCTCGACATTCCTCAAACCTTCACAACCGCCCTCTAATTCTCTCGATAGTCTTTGACTGTCACAGTTCAGGCCACTGCTGGGGTTCCAGGAAGACTTATATTGTTGCACAAGGAGGGAAGAGAGTTAGGACTACGTAGAGTGGGCGATACGGCCCCTATATATAGACTTAGCGCTTGGGCCACTTGGTGCCGTGACATTGACTTGGCTCGATAGTCCTTGGAACGACCGGGTTTCCAGATGATGAACACAGATATCCAAGGTCGATGGGAACTTACATTCTCACCCCGACAAGAACACCGCAGCTGCCCCGGTTAACGCATCCACATGGATAAAATCCGTTTCTCACGCGGTCAGTGGATGAGAAGTTCGTTGGTATAAGCTGAAGAATTCGTGGTGCACTCGCATATCCCCTTTGAGGGCTGCTCCGTTCCTTTTCATAACACAAATGACGACGAAGATAATAATCGCGTCTTTGACCGCATCAAAGGTCATTTGTCCATGGTCAGTAGACGTCGGATACCGGAAGGGAATAATGGGAATAGTCTTGTGGCCCCAGTTCGTGGCTACAATCACCACCGCGTGTCCTTCGGTTAGACACGCGATGCCACTCCCGTAGTTCCGTAGTTTGCAATGCCTTTTCATATTATATACCATAGAGGCTTGAGCCAGATCAATCCCAAAGTAGCCAATTCGGGTAGCGCCTTGTTTGGAGGCCTCGCCCCTTATAGTTCTATCTCGCCCTGTTGGGTTATTGTTATCCTTGTGTAATGCAACTGCACAAGACAACGAATAAGATTCAGATCATTTATGTGGCGTCCTGGTCACCAAGTAAGGAGTTTGAAGAAGCAGAAGATCAATCGTATTGTTATTATAAGGTTTTAGGCTTATGGTGAATCGCTATAGATAATTGCTTTTATGGCTAGCGTCTATTAGTGTGGTTCTTTTAGGGAAGGTATGGATGATATATCCCCCTAGCCTGAAAATATATATATAATTTTTTATTATATAATTATTTATAAATGTTTTTTTAAATATAAATATTTATATTTTAAGTTATTTTTTAAAATAAATTAATTACGAGCTTTTTTTAAGTTAATTATATTATTATTTTATTATTTAATTTTTAGTGTTTTTATATTTATTTTTATTATTATTAAATATATTTATCGAATTTGTTTGCGTTATTAAGTTTTTTATGAATTTAATTTTATTATATATCGAATTAAATTTATTATGCGTGTTATTAATAATATTTTTTTATTTAGCTTTTATTATTATATTATAATTAAGCTTATAAAAAATTAGGTTTTATTTTATTTTTATTTTTATTATTATAAGGGCGACGTTTTTTATATATTTTAAGTTTATATAACGCGTTATAATATATTAAACGATGGCGTTTTAGCTTATATTTATAAGGTATATTTTATTTTTAACGATTATAAAAAGCGTTATTATATAGTTTTTTATAAAAAGCTTTTTTATAAAAAAAGCTATAATAATAACGCTATAATTTAAGATTTAAATATATTTTACGGGTGTATTTATATTTATTATAATTACGGCGTTTTTTAAATGGCTTAAACTTATATTTATATGTTAAATTTTTAAGGTTTTTAATTATTTTTATTATATTTTATTATAGCTTTATAATAGCGTTAACATTTTATTAAATAAATGTAACTTTTTAGTTATTTTTAAATTTAGCTGCTATAATTTATTAAATAAGTGTAATTTTTTTATTATTTTTAAATTTAACTATTAAAATTTATTAAATAAATGGAATTTTTTAGTTATTTTTAAATTTAATTATTATTATTTTTTATAGTTTTATTATATTATTTAAAATATAATTAGTTATATTATACGATTTATTATTTTTAGGGTTTAAATAACTTAATTTAATTAGCTAAAAAAAAGTCGAAACTTAAGTTTTAAAGCGTTTAATTATAATATTTTTTAATTATTATATTCATTTTTATTTTTTTAATATTAAATTATATTTTTATAATTATAATTTTATATATAGTTATATTTTATTTAAGCTTTTTATTATTTATAACGTTTTAAAATGGGAATTTTATTGCTTAAATTTTTTTAATATATTTAATTATAATATATTTTATTATTATATAATAATATCTTTAAGGTATTTTTTAAAAAAAATATTAATAATTTTTATATTATTTAAAAAATAGTTATAAAGGCTATTCTTTAAACTTTTAATAATTTTACTTTATTTTTAAATTTAAGCTTTTTAATGGCCGCTAGTTTATTTTTTATGGGGCTTTTTTATTTTTTTATTTTATATTTTAAGTTTTAATTTTATTAATATTAATAATATTATAATTAAATTAATAATACTTTATTTTAAAGCGTTTTATATAAGATTAATTATATTAATTAAAAATAGAGCTATTATTTTTTTAATTAATTTAAATTTTGCGAAAAGTGTAATTTTAATAAAAGATATAATTATTATTTTTTTAATTAAGGGTTTATAATAGATATAACTTTAATAAAAGATATAATTTTTTTTTAATTAAGGGTTTATAATAAATACAAATTTAATTAAAAATATAATTGCTATTTTTCCTTTTAATTAAAGGTTTATAATAAATGTAGCTTTAATAAAAAATATAATTTTTTCTTTTTTAATTAAGGGTTTATAATAAATATAATTTTAATAAAAAATAAAAGTAATATTTAAAGGTTTATAGCTATTATTTTATTTAAATAATATTAAGGTCTTTAAATAAAGCTTAAAAATGATATTAGTTTTTATATTAGATATTTATTTATTATATCTTATTTTTTTTAATGATTTACGAGGTGATAAATTATAAAACCTTTATTAAAAAAATATAAGGTTTATTTTTTATATTTTTTAAGCGGGTATTTAAATAAGATATATTTATTAAATAATTTAATATAAAAGCTATATTTTATTACGGTAATTTAAAAATCTTTTTATTATTTTTTATTAAGTTTAGCGCTTTTTTATTAATATATATATTTAAAGGTTTAATAAAATATAATAAAAAAATAATCTAAATGTAATTAATTTATTAAATTTTTATTATATTATATAATTGTTTTTATTTATATACGTAATATATTTTTATTATTAAGGTTATATAATTTATATATTTAATTAGTTTTATTTTTTATAAAGGTTTTTATTATAATAGAGGGTTTTTTTTATTTATTAAGGGTTTTATTAATTTATTATATAAATTATATTTTGTTATATTTTTATTTATTTTAATTAAATGGGTTTTTAAATTTAAATATATTTTTTATGCTTTTATTAATATAGCTAAATTTATTTTTAAAGCGTTTATTATTAAAAAGTTAAAACTTTTTTATAATAATATTATTATCGAATATATTTTTATTATTTAATTTAATTTAAAAGTCTTTACTTTTAAGATTTTCGATATTTAAAGTTTATTTACCTTTTTTTTATTTATTTAATATAAATAAGGATCTTATTTTTAAATATATTTTTATAAAAAAATTTAAAGATTAGTTTTATTTTAAATTATTTATAAAATATATATATTTTTTAAATAAAAAATAAGATATTTATATTAGTTATTTTATATTTTTTAATTATATTATTATAAGCTTTAAAATATTTTTATAATTAAAATTAAATTTATATTTAACGTTAACGTTTTAATTAATTTATTATAAATATTAATTTTTAACTTTAAGTTTTATTATTATTATAAAATTTGTTTTATTTTATAATTTAAATATAAGTTATATTATTATTATTATTAATTTAAAACGCATTATTCAATTTAATATTTTTAAAAAAATGCTTTTATTAATTATATTTATTATTAAATTATTTATTTTTTATATTAATATAATTTTATTTAATTTAATTTTTTAAAAAAAGTTAATATAATTATTTTTATTTAAGTTATATATTAATTAAGCTATATTTATATAATAAAAATATATTTTTTTTTATTATTTTTTTTATAAATATATTTAAGTTATTTAATTTATATAATATATTTATTATATTTATTTTTATAATTTTTATATAAATTAGCCTTAAAAAATTATTTATTATTATTATTATTTTTAATAATATATTTAACTTTAATTAAAATAGCCTTTTTTTATTCGATATAATTATTAATAATTTAATTTATTTTTGCTTTTTTAATATAATTATTAATAGCTTTATTTTTTACGTATTATTTTATTATTATTATTAAATAATTTAAATAATTACGTAAAATTTTTAAAATAAATATTTTAAGCTAAAAATATTATAATAATATATAATAATAAAAAACTTTATATAAAAACGCCTTATAAAAGGTTAAAAACATTATAAAAAGGTAAAATATAATATATTTCTATTTATTTTTGCTTATAAAATATATAAGGGTATTTTTATAAAAGGTTTTTAATATTATATTTTATAAATAAAAGATTATATTTATATAAATTAAAAAATTAAATATAAAAAATTATATTAATAAAAGTGGTGAAATTTATAAAAAAAATAAAGGTTATAAAATATAAAATTAAAAAAACGAAATTAAAAATAAGCTTTTTTTAAGATATTTATACGAATATTAATTATAAAAAAATATATAAATAAAGATTTTTTATAAATAATATAAAAGATAGTTTTTAATAAAAAAGTTATATATAAAGGTTTATTATTAATTTATATAATATTTAAAATATTTAAACTTTATATAATTATAATAAAACCTATTTTTTTAGATTTTTTTATATTAGTTTTATATTTTTTAAAAAGCTTTAAAACGTTTTTTTAGATTTTTTTTAAGTTTTTATATTTATTTATTATATATAAGCCACTTTATTTCATAAAATATTTTTTAATTTTTTTTTTTATAATTAAATATATTTTTAATGATATATTTTAATTTTTTATTAATTTAAAAAAATTTAAAATTTAAAAGCTTATAATTATAAAATTAATATTAATTAGCTTTAA